>JAAGKR010000989.1:0-138724 GCA_011419295.1 Clarias macrocephalus | reverse complement strand
GGGCCCCCCCCCCCCCCCGGGCGCGGGTCATATCTGGGTCCTCTCCTAGGTGATGATTACATTATATAGTGACACTTGGCATGCAGATAAGACTAGAATAGAATTATCCACATGGTTTCATGCATCCACTCCGAGCTGCTGTAGTCATCTTCTCCAGCTGTGAGAATGATATATCATTTTAGGAGCTGAGTCCTAACATATCAAGTTTGCACAATACTTAATTTGATATGCCTTTGTTTACTTATACATGTGCATATGTTTATGGTCAGCTTTTCACACAATCATACAACACAATCATAAGGAACCATTCCTCAAAGGGCTCATTACCCAGCTCTTTGTCTTTTAACCAATGCTGTTCCGTGCATATTTTTGCATGGATATTGCAAAAAAGGAGAATACATAAGAGAATTTTTTTTTCCTGAAAATGCAAATGGCACAGTATTGGTGCTGATTTTATTTTTTGTATATGTTATACATGTAATATAGAAAGGCATTGGTGGCTCAGTGGTACTGTAGGTGTTTTGCCTGCCATGCTGAAGGCCCAGGTTCGATTCCCAGCCAGTGCCCAAACCCAAGCCACTAGATGCAGTGCTGGTCCCAAGCATGGATAAAATGGAAGGGTTGTGTCAGGAAAGGCATCCGCCGCAAAATGTGTGCCAAGCTTGTATGTAAGGACCGGATGGTCCGCTGTGTCAACCCATTTCAGAGAGCAGCCGAAAGACCAACAACATACATATAATACAGGAAATGTGTGTGCCAAAGGAGGTACCTTTGTACTTTATGCAGCATGAGAGTGACTAATCTTGCGTCCCTAAAAAAATTAAGTTGCCATTTTAGAGAGATGATATTATATGTGGCCCAAACATGGCCATTTTTCAGCATTATACTGTCTCGCTTCAAACAATAAAAATTTAAAACACATATTTTAAATTCATGTTTCTTAATAAGTATTGATACTAAAATTGGTGTGAGCTTGGAGAAGCATATAACCTTTACAAGTTGTTGCTTAATTTGGTTTTGGGTAAAAGCTTAAAAAGCTATAGCTGTAGTGTCCATAACCATGTCAAGTTCATGTTGCAATACCTTAACAATTTTGCATTTTAGAATAATACACTACATAAAAGAGCATGTACTGTAATTGTAATTACCAAATGTTTCTTTTTATCTGATAAAAATATAAATTTGTGTGCATATTTACTAAAAATCAAGCATGGCTTGGGAGAAGCATTAGATATTATGAAAAGTATTCCTTAAGACATTCTTTCTCTCTTTCTCTGTCTGCCTTTTCTGTCTTGTTCCTTTCTCTGTCTGTCACACTCCATTTTCTTTCCACTTTCTCCTCTTGCCTAGTCTCCTAGTCGCCGATACCAGAGTCGTCATTTATACTTGAAATGGATGAGGGGAATTTAATTGAGAAAGTACTGCATTCAATATGACAAAGTGTCTGTTGGGAATAATCACATTGCCTGCAGACTGTCTGTCTCTGAGACATTTCCACTTGGCAAAAATATGAGTGGCAATCAGACTTTGAAATTTGTGCAGCAGAGAGCAGGAAGCTGAACTCTGCTGAACCACATGCTTCACTCTCAGTTTAGCACCTCTTTCACTGGCTGCTGAGGTACACATTTTCAGCTGCCTTTGATAATGACCTTCAGCTTATCTGTATTGTTAAGTCGGGTATTTCTCTTCTTCCTCTTGACAATACCCCATAGATTGTCTGTGAGGTTCGGGTCAGGCGAATTGGCTGGCAAATCAAGCACAGTAATATCATGGTCAGCAAATCAGTTAGTGATTGTTTTGACACTGTGAGAAGTTGCTAACTTCTGTAAGAAAAGAAAATTGCAGACCGCTTCAACTTTATTCTTTTCCCCATACAGTATGCACTAAGGCAGGGCCAATGGCTTGTGGAGTTCTCTTTGATGCTGTCATGCAACAATTTAGCGATCTTGGTTTCAATGGCGGGATGATTAACTTCCTAGGTTCATCTTCTCAGCTGTCCTGATTACGTATTGGAGTTTTTGCTGACAGAAGTTTTGGATCTCAATTTTGATCCCTGGACAGTGGTTTTTAATTCTTTCTAGGGTGTTTCGCATTCCTAGGTGGCCACTGAGGGGTGAGAGTGTGTCAGTTGCATGTTTATGTTTGTTTTGCTTTGTGGCACAACCAGGTGATCTCACAGCTCACCTCTTCTTTGTGTGTGAAAGTATAGGAGCCTATCACGGATTGTGAAGTATTATGAAGTATGAGACGGGCCGGTATGGAGGCTGTGAACGCCATCCACAGCCTCTCTCCATTTCTCTTACCTGGCCCAAGCGTTTTTTCAGGTGGGCATCTTCCCACTGTAGCTGCACAAATGTCCGGTCATGCCATCCCATCTAGATAGCACTTAGTGAGACTTAGAGAGCACTTACAGTATAGACACTCATTATTTTACCACTCTCCAGCCCATCGATAAACAAACTGCCTTCTGCTACAGCCAAATATTTAAAATTTTGACTCATCGGTCCAGAGCACCTGGTGCCATTTTTTTGCACCCCAGTTCCTATGTTTTCCTGCATACTTGAGTCGCTTGGCCTTGTTCCCCCGTCGCAGGTATGGCTTTTTGGCTGCAACTCTTCCGTGATGACCACTTCTGGCCAGACTTCTACAATAGATGGGTGTAACTGGGTCCATTGCTGGACATCTTCCGATTTCGAAGGGTAATGAGCTTGATGTGTCTTTTACCTGCTGTACTAAGTTTCCTTGGCCAACCACTGCGTCGACGATCCTCAACGTGTCCCGTTTCCTTGTGCTTCTTCAAAAGAGCTTGAACAGCACATCTTGAAACCCTGGTCTGCTTTGAAATCTTTGTCAGGGAGAGACCTTGTTGATGCAGTATAACTACCTTGTGTCTTGTTGCTGTGCTCAATCTTGCCTTGACATGAAACTGTCTTTTACAACCTCACCCTGGTAGCAGAGTTTGGCTGTCCCTTACCCAGTTTTAATCCTCCTACACAGCTGTTTCTGTTTCAGTTCATGACTGGGTTTCAACCCATGTGTGACATTGATGGTCATTAGCACCTGTTTAATATAATTGGTTGATCATACACCTGACTATAATCCTACAAAATCCCTGAATTGTACACTGTGCAAGTGTACCTATAAGAATTGATGCTGGTTTTAAGGCAAAAGTTAGTAACACCAAATATTGAATTGATTTAGATTTTTCTTTTGTTCGCTCACTTGGCATTTTTTTAATTGACAAAAATAAACAATCATTATTGATATTTCTGAAAGCATTCTTTGTTTACAGCATTTTTTCACACCTGCCTAAAAGTTTTGCACAGTGCTGTATATATACAGTCAAGTTTTTTCTTTGACAGGAAATGACACAGGCTTCTTCCAAAAGGTAATAAGACGATGTACAAGAGGCATCATTGTGGAAAAAAATATTTCTCAGCTTTTATTTACATTTGAACAAAAAGTGGCATGTCCAAAATTATTCGTACCCTTTGCAAACTGTCACAGTCTATGGGAAAATCCAATACCATATACCATTCCAAATAGTCCAAGCTTTTCTAAAGCATCCTAATTACCCTGATTCATTGGGAACAGCCCAACAGGTGAAAAACAGAAGCCCTCTGCTCTTAGTTTGTAGACAGTCATGGCTAAGACAAAGGAGCTCACTGAGGATCTGTCGCTGTGGATTGTGGCTGCTCACAAGTCAGGAAAGGGCTATAAGACCTTAAGACCTCACCAACAAGGCCATCATGATGGGCTCTGCTTGTGGCAACATCTCAAGGTAGACAGTCCAATGGACTCTGCACAACACTGGATTCCACGCAGGAAGACCAAGGAGGACACCACTTCTCCAGATAAGGCACAAAAAAGCCCGATTGACCTTTGCAAATGCTCATCTGGACAAAGAACACGACTTCTGGTCTTCTATTTTTTGGTCAGATGAAACAAAATTTTTTATTGTTTGGCCACAATGATGTAGATTTCATTTGGCATAAAAAAGGAGAAACCTTCAGCTCAATGCATCAAAAAGGAGCAATACATCAAAATTCTCAACAACAACATCAGGCAATCTGCAGACTTGGGCACCAGTGGACATTTCAACACGACAACCTGTGGAGGGAGCAACAGTAAAGATCAAGGTGATGGCAAGGAGATCCTCCAACCTGAAAGAGTTGGAGCTCATTGCTAAAGATGACTGAGCAAAAATACCAGTAGACATGGAGACATGGAAAAAGCTGGTTAGCAGTTATAGGAAGTTTTTGATTGCTGTAATAGCCCGTAAAGTCTTTTCTATTGATTATTGAGAAAGGTATGAATAATTTTGGACATGCAACTTTTTGTTCAAATGTAAATGAAAGATGAGTAATAATTTTTTGCACAATGATGCCTCTTGTACATCATCGTATTATCTTCTGGGAGACACCCATGTCATTTCACAACTTGCTGGTTGAATAAAAGAGAACTTAAGTCTTGAACTCAGGGATATAGATATATAGATTGTGTGTGTGTGTGTGTGTGTGTGTGTGTGTGTGTGTGTGTGTGTGTGTGTGTGTGTGTGTGTGTGTATACAGACTAAAAGTTTGGACACACCTTCTCATTCAAAGAATTTCCTTTATTTTCATGACTATGAAAATTGTAGATTCATACTGGCATCAAAACTATGATTTAACACGTGAAACTATGTACATAACAAAAAATTGTGAAACAATTGAAAATGTCATATTCTAGGTTTTTCAAAGTAGCCACCTTTTGCTTTCATTACTGCTTTGCACACTCTTGGCATTCTCTTGATGAGCTTCAAGAGGTAGTCACCTGAAATGGTTTTCACTTCACAGGTCTGCCCTGTCAGGTTTAATAAGTGGGATTTCTTGCCTTATAAATGGGTTTGGGACCATCAGTTGTGTTGTGCAGACGTCAGGTGGATACACGTCAGGTGGATACATGACATCATGAAAATAAAGAAAACTCTTTGAATGAGAAGGTGTGTCCAAACTTTTGGTCTGTACTGTATATATACTAATATGTGGTGTGTTAATATTCTCATGTACTTAATTAGGGCATACTGTACATATGGTCAGTCTGTGTCTTTTCCTCAAGTCTGACAGTGATGAAGACACTGAAGCAGCAGAAGAGCTCCTGCTCATCAACAAGCCACTCACTGATCTCAACAACCTTCTCATTCAAATGGTCAGTGTCCATTTATCTGCATGTATCTGTTTGTGTGTATATGTGCATCTGTGTGTGTTTGTATCTCTGTGACTATATGTACTGTATGTGTTGTTTTTTTTTTTAAATATATAAATTATTCACCTTGTTACTGACATTTAATAGAGTAGAGGTTCATGTAAGTGCCACCTTATTTTGTTTATTTTGTGCATATATTGGTCACTATGGTTGAGAGTGCCAGTGCATGCCTGTGTGCATGCACAAAATAATTATGTAAGAAAAATTAACTGCTTCTGAGGCATTGATTAAGAAGCCAGGCTTGTATTTTGAGAATTGGGGAAAGGAAATGTTGTCCTAGATATACATTATAAATAAATAGATCGTTTTGTCTCGTGGAAAAACTCATTTCTAGTCCCACAGAAAAGTTGTGTGTAGTTGTACATAATGAGGTCTAGGAAGGAGTGCTTTTCAGGGCTCGAAAAGGCCATGCTTAGGTGCCTTCCATAATGCATCGAGTGTCACAAGGAGCAAGGGAGAGAGCCATTGGCATGTTGCAGGCTGTTATGTGCGCTATCTTATGTTATATGTGCTACAGTAGCTTTGCCAGAAACAATGGAGTAAAGCTGGGCCACTGGGCCATGACAACACACTGGCAGGACATGTAAGCATTCACAGTCTGCTCAGCTGCTTTCATACTTGACTATGCAGGGTGCACCTAATTGACAGTGTCAGCATTTACTGGTGGTATAATAGAAAATATTCTACAAGTAAGTTAAAGCACTGGTGGCTGCACAGTACTCTTACATGAGGTAAGGAGGGATAAAAATTGATAGTTGATCTTGCTTACACTAATTTTTTTCTTTGTGCCCTTTTCTTTTACTACATACTACTTTACTACTTACTTTGTAAGTAACAATTGCGAAAGCATATGCTAATAAAACGGCCACATTAGATTTGTCTCAATTAATAGTTACTCTTGATTCTCACAAAAATCTTGTGTTTCCCATGAGATTTATCCCACACAGAGCAACGCTTATGTTTACAAGCTGCAGGTGAAAATAAGCAACGTCCATGAATGTAATGCGCTAATCATGGATCTGGTCTTAAATTAAGTTCACACACAAAAAAATGCCTCCTTTTGGGTTAATTTGACATATTTTCACCAAAGCAGTATAACTATTATTAGTTGTTTAAGGCACAATTGTTAATATGAAGCTAACAATATGTGATGTGTGATTAAATTTTTCACTTTTACAGCCGATCAAATCACCCCCACGTTCACTTTGTTCTTCGGTAACAGCTACAGTCCTCACAGTGTCCCACTAATATTTAGATGTCCTTAAACAAAAGATAAGAACCTTCCTTATATTTTCATCATAATTTTCTGGTGATGATTCACATAGTTGTTGTAAGGTTCAGGACTGTGGCCTTTTTTTAAATAATCAATTTGCATCTCTGGGCCAGAGCCAGCTTCTCTGTATTCATTATTCATAATTATTACCTTTCATCTGCCTTATGAACAAATGCTAATACATAGCAGAATAGATTGCATTTCATTGGGAATAATAATTACATAATGGATTTTAAAGTGCTATTCATATTTAAATTAATTTTATAATCATGAATGTGCATGGATACCAAAAAGATAATGACACTGAAATTTTGGAAATATTTTTTAGTTGCATATTGTTTTGGAGCGATTAATCATATACAGTACAGACCAAAAGTTTGGACACACCTTCTCATTCAGCGAGTTTTCTTTATTTTGTTCTTTATTGTGTTCTTTAGCCCAAACAAATCTCTTCTGCTTGTTGCCTGTCCTTAGCAGTGGTTTCCTAGCAGATATTCTACCATGAAGGCCTGATTCACACTGTCTGTTCTTAACAGTTGTTCTAGAGATGTGTCTGCTGCTAGAACTCTGTGTGGCATTGACCTGCTCTCTAATCTGAGCTGCTGTTAACCTGCGATTTCTGAGGCTGGTGACTCGGATGAACTTATCCTCCGATAAGACTCTTGGTCTTCCTTTCCTGGGGCGGTCCGCATGTGAGCCAGTTTCTTTGTAGTGCTTGATAGTTTTTGTGACTGCATTTGGGGACACTTTCAAAGTTTTCCCAATTTTTCGGACTGACCTTCATTTCTTAAAGTAATGATGGCCACTCGTTTTTTTCTTCACTTAGCTGCTTTTTTCTTGCCATAATACAAATTCAACCTCTTTGAATGAGGTGTGTCCAAACTTTTGGTCTGTACTGTATTTTACTATATGTTTAAGAGATCACTAAAGAAAGACGTGGAAGAAGTGTGAAGAAGACTTATTGTCTGTCACAAAGCATGCTTGGAGGTCATAAGAGGGCAGCAGTACTATGTGTCCCCACAGGCCTAATCTGATTCCTGCCCGCTTTTCAGCCACACATTTCCATTAGGCTTCTCTATCATATTTCCCTGGTGCATCTGCTAAATATGCTCAGTAAACATGGTGGGTTTATGAGCATGGCTAAGCAGGTGTTAATTCTTTATGCTGCCATGTGAACAATAAGTAAGTAAGTGAGTCTGTGCACACACACCAAAGGCCATTCAGCCTTAGGCTTTGGCTCCTCTCCGCCCCTCATCCAGGGCAGAGAGGCGCCGTTTTTGGGGGCCATTGTTTGAACCTTAATCATTCTTTCCATTCTGGAGTGGCCGGCGGCATAAAATAAATTGAGCAGGATTAGGAGCAGTTGGCGCTTGCGTGTGGCCTCATGGGATTAGGTTTCTATCGAAGATCCCCAAGCTCTCTCCACATTCTTTTAGGGAAATACAAGTGCTGCAGAGAAAATCCCTATGGGCCCATGATGCTGTCTCTCTCTCTCTGTGTCTGTAAACTGATCCCCTGATGGGTGGGTTTATCTCATAACTATAAATTTATCAGTCTCTGAGGATAAGTGCCACACTGCTCCAATTATGCCTGTTTTAGGAATGATGTCTGTATCTAAGTCAAATTAATTTGTACCTGTGCCATACAAGGTAAAATAAAATAAATGCAGACGAAGTAACAGACTATAAAACACATAATAATAATAAAATAAAATTAAAACAATAAATAACAATAAGCAATCCACCCTTATTGCATAAACAAATAAAAACAAGGACAAGAATAGGTCAACTAGTCCTCACACTGTATTAAATAGTCTGGCATCTACAGTAGTTCTACTTCCTCAGAGAAGTCGTCACAAACACCCGGGTAAATAAATGTGGTGGCCATGATTACCAGCTAACGTAATACTAATCTAATTTCTCTTTTAAACACACCAATCTGCCACTTGTTTTAACTTAGAAGTGATGCTATGTAGATTGCTCCATAAAATTAAACTTGTTCTGTATCACAAATACTACAAAAATATGCTTTTCAGTATCAACTACAGTATGTTTTATACAATATATTTCAGTTGAAATGTACTGTATGTTTGAATAAGAGGAAGTCAATTTCTTTTCCCCTTAGAATGCAGGGCTCCTGAACAAAAGAAATTAGTCACATGTGTAATTTATTCCCTAATACATGGTTTCATCTCTCATCGCCTCGATAACAGCAGCAGCCCTGTCAGGTAAGGAAGGCAAAAGTGTCTTTCACCTGGTATTTCATATAATCCAACAAGTTTGGAAACATCATCATCGCTGATAGTTATGTGCATATTTAACCCACTATTCTCTACAAACTTTTGAGCTACTGGTTTTATGCTACATTACATTTGTTTTACTATTGAGCTTGTACAATAATGTACTGCTTATGGTGAATGTGTGTTTTTGGTAAGGAAGTTTTTTTTTGCAAATTATTACCCTTTCAAATGTGTTTCTTAAATATCTCCTCTTTTTTCGTAGTTGCCATGTGATGATACAGAAGTGTATGAGGAGACCAGTCAATGTGTATCACTACTAGCGCAGCTGTATGGTGGGGATGCAGCTGCTCATTTGACCCCAGAAGACCTGCTTAGCCTTGCACACTCACTTCAACTACACACCGAGCCCAGACAGCAGAGACTTCTGCTCCGAGTCCTCAAACGCCTGGTGAGTAATCGTGCATTATGTTGTACTGAGGCCTGTTGGAAATACATAGAATTGTTTATATTATTTTAGAAATTTTAAAAATTCTTAAAACAAAATTAACATACAGTAAATGTAAGTGTTATAAATATTAAATGGTAGTTTAATAAGCCACACCGATGTAATCAGTAAAATGTTGTGAAAATTATAATGAGAAAATCAAATGCTCTTATTGTACATGCCAGGTAACTAAAGATTCCCATTCCTGTTAGTAGTTTCCTGAAACTGTAAGCAAATCAGACAAATAATAATCATACAAATCTAATACCTGAATTGGATTTCAAATCTGAGACAACAAATTTTGCATTACAAGAATATTTGTACTTTTCCAGGAAATACTCCGCCAGACATGCAAGTCAAAAGGAGTTTGTTATTATGTGTTCTCAGAGCCAATATTATCCTTTAGTCATATACATTAGAATGAACAGAGCTGATAACAGAGCAGAGCATAACCAGTATAAAAAGCAATTAATTTTGACACTCCTGTCATGGGCTGCTTTCCTGAAAATGCCATTGGCATTTTGCCATCAGTTAATTGTAAACATGCACATGACCCATACAGTATTAGACAACAGCTGCAGATATGTCTGTAGATATACAATTGAAACTGTTATTTTGGTAGCAGACTAAGTTATGAGTCAAGTAGCAGACTGAGTTCAGGCTGCTATGATCTGTGTTCAGACACTGAATGTTGTGGTTAGTAACTGTTGTTTCATGCATTTCAGTGAGAATAGACCCTTTTCAGGCTTAAACATACCTTAAACATTCTTTCCTCTTATGCTCACTTTGGGCTGTTTAATGTGGGCTTTGTCTGCTCTGTGATGTCTGAAATGTCAATTTTGAAATGTTTAGACCTGTAATAAAAGTAGAATTTAAAGCATATTTGAGAAAAAAAATTGCAGTGCATTGGGTCTTGCTATTTTCTCAGCTATTTCCTCTTCCTAGGTCTCTGGTTAAAAATAAATAGTTTCTGGTCTTTAAATTAGATTCACTCTGGCCAAAGTGACATTAAATACTGTAGTTTAAACGGAGGTGGCAGACTGAGTAGGATGGAAATTACAAACTGCTTCTTATTAAACTACTTATTAAAGTAATTATGAACCACCCAATGCTCTCTAGGGTTCTCTCATCTCGGAAGCTTAGTAAGTAGATAAGTTTGAGTGAAAGATGAGGCCATTTATATAAAAAAAATTAACTCATTGCTTTAGCAACTACAGTACAGTACTAGGTAATATTTGTTATATTTCTGTTCCTATAACAAATTTGTTATGATGTTACAAATATTATATCTTCTATGAACAATGACTCTAATCAGCCTAGCTTCAACTGGGGAAAAACAGTTAAGACCTTGTTGGGTTGCCAAGTAACAGGTGCTTCTGAAAGGAAAAAAGTCCATTTTGGCCCCCCGAGTGGCACAGTGGTAAAGTACTCGCCCCTTTCATCCGGACGTCGCCAGTTTGATTCCCGGGTGATGCTGTAGCCTCTCGCAGCCGAGGGCCTGGAGAGAGCTGATTGGCCAAGCTCCCTCAGCGGAGTGGGAGTGGGACTCGCGCAAGCAGAAGGAGCGGATAGCCCTGTCCTGGGAGGGTGTTACGCCGCACCCAACAAGGTCTTTTTCCTGTTCTGCCATAACAATATACTGATGAGGTTCCAGGAAACATACCCATATCTTAGTGCTCTTGTCTGTCAGCTCTGTGTTTGAAGTTTAAATCAGAATTACACTGGAAGTAGTGCTTAGGACACTGAGCTAAAGTAGAGTCAGAGCATCCTGTTGAGAAGACAAACATCATTACCAATTATTATTATTAAGCCCTCTAGTCACCTAGAGTTTATCCATGAAATCAGCAGCTTACAGCACAGCAGTGTTTATAAAATAAATGTATAGTGTTATGTAAAAGTCCAGTCAGATGGCACGGCAACTGAATTTTGGGATGAAATTGGGTGAAAAATACAATGTAGGTTGGCTACTTTCCTGCCATGATGAGGTCAGGCCAACCTAAAATGAGGGGTTTTCATGGTCATATTTATTTTACATTTAATTTACTTAAGCTTCCATAAAAAACAAAATCAATCAATATATAGCAGGTGCTTTTAGTCCGTCTCTGTGTTAGTTTCTTTCAGTGGAATTGAAAATGAAGCTCAATCTTTAAATCAAGTTTCTCTCCTTTCACTTTAGGGCTGTACCCACATTTTAAAATTTGTGGTTGAGTTCATGTTCATATTTTAGCTTATAGGTTTAAAACCTTTTTTTGTTTTGTACAAAATACCTAAGATTTGCCCTGTAAAACATGTGATCCTATGATTTCTGATTTTTTTCCCCCTCACACAGATGGGCGCAGTAGACAGTGCAGGCTGGGAAACAGAAGGAGGTCAGAGCCTGGTGCAAGTGCTACAGAATTTGGTCCATGGTAACAGGTGAGGTAGCACTGGGGGCTCCCTCTATCCCCCCAACCTTTCTCCTGCTATCCTTTTTCAGTTGTCCAACTATGCTTTAAGTGAAAAGAGATATTAATCTGTGCTGCACTGTATTATTTGTATACTGTCAGCACTAACCCATGTTCCACCAGGTATTAAAACCCACTGAATAAAGGTCCTGTTCAGGCCCCCCAAGTGATGCAACAGAAAAGCAGTCACCCTGTTATCATACAATAAGTTAAAATTCACAACCATTAAAAGTGGCACAACCATCTGTGGCTAGAAGTCTAAGAACAAGAGTGGCCATGCTTTCTGGGTGGCTTAGCCACTGTTCTCCTCTCCCGTATGCTAGCCAACAGTGTGTGCATGTGAGCTCATGGGTGTTGAAAGTCATCAGCCTAGCTAAATAATTAAATAATTGCTGATCTGGATTCTTCACCATTTAGGTTACATTTTCACTTGACTTATGCAGGTTACAGGTCTACAGGTTAATCCTAATTTTTCCTGGTTAAAGGAATATTTACAAACAGTAAATAATGTGTAGAAATTACTACTGAGCTTAACTTTGCATATAGGACAATTTCATGCAGTATTTAACTCCACACTGTACATCAATAATACTGATGGACATCCATCATTTAAATGGGTGTTAATACCATTTTCAGTGGCCGTTCATGAGGTTTGCTCAATATATGCAAACAGTAAAGTTGTTTAGTTTTGTTTTAGAGTGTAGTTGTTTAGTAATTGGTTAGAGTGTAGTGAGTCTAATGCATGTTTACAAAATGTTTAAGTTAAGTTTGATTTAACTTAATTAATACAGATCTTTTCAGTAGAAAAGCTGTACCAGAATACCTTTCATTTAAATGTGATGCTATCATTTCCCAGGTCTCAGTCAGACACCACAATAGGAGCATTAGCTGCTGAGATTTTGAAAGGACTCAGATGCCAAGATGGGACATCAAACAAAGAGCACTAGTGAAGCCTCATCTTCTATGCACTTAATGTATCTCATGGTTAATTTTGAATGCAATTTTTAGCACAGAAAATATTTCATTGTACTGAATTGTTGTATGTACTTTCTCTAATTGTTGTATTATAAAGCACTTGTATTTCCTAAGGCTTGACATTTAACTTGAAATATCAATATTCTTTAAGATTCTTTAAGACAAACATTTATGGAATACAGTCCTATTTTTCAAGACTTACATGTCTCCAAAACCACAGCAATATGGAGTTCATTGCAATAAGGCTACAATATGGAGTTCATTGCAGTAGGGGGTTTAATAAGGAGTTAATTTCAATAAGAGGTTCATTTCAAAATCTTCTACAGCTCCCACCAGAAAAGAGAACTTAAAATAAAATAAGAACCCACCCCTGAAAAATAAAAGATGAAGTGTCAAAGCATGCCAATTGAGTACCATTGGACTACAGAATCTTAGAAAGAAAAAGCAATATGAAAAAAAAAAAATCCTTCATCCAAAAAAGAGTTTTAGAAATTTTTACTGTTTATTATAGATCTTGCCCTTGTAAACCACTGACCTGCTTCCTCTTCAAAGTTCTTCATAGAAAATCAAGTTTTTCGTCTGAGATTTTCACAGTGGAAAAAAATTTGTTTTGCAAAGAAGTTATTAGATATTTATATCTTACAGCAAAAGACATAGTTTTTGTTTTCTACATACATTGCATATATCTGTTGAGCACTAATTGTTCTCATATTGTGGTAAATATACAAATACATGAGTTTTTGTTCATTTTGTTACTAAAATGTGTTACTTTTAACTCTTTTCTCCTGAAATTAGCATGCTAGTAAGAGTTCCTAATAACTATTTACAATACTAGTTGTAAACATTCAGACCCAAAATATTCTACATTTCTCATTCCATGAGAAGAATTGGAGAAAAAAAAAGATAATAGGGAGTAAAGAGAAGAATTCAAATCCAAACTACATTTTAATAAACCATTCAAGCACAAACAGCTGTCAAACAAAAACAAACCTGTAATCCACAATTTGAGGGATTCTATTCCAATAGTAGTGACAGGTCTTCTCAAAATCTGTGGTTTTTAAGTGCAAATATTCTTAACAATAGTAACACTTAAAACATGTAGGTTTAGAAATTCAATAAACCTTTTAGATTTTTTTAAAATTATTATTATTTTTTTTTATAAACAATGGTCATGCGCCTGGCGGCACAGTGGTGTAGTGGTTAGCACTGTTGCCTTGCACCACCAGGGTCCGGGTTTGATCCCCGGCCAGGCTTGATTTCCGTCTCTGTGTGCATGGAGTTTGCATGTTCTCCCCATGCTTGGTGGGTTTCCTCCGGGTACTCCGGTTTCCTCCCACAGTCCAAAGACATGTAGGTTAGGCTAATTGGCGTTCCCAAATTATCCATAGTGTGTGATATGTGTGTGTCTGTGCCCTGCGATGGCACCCTGTCCAGCGGTATAGATGATGAGTGAGTGAGGGGTCATGCGCCCCGTACTATTCTGACGTTAAGATGTCCCTTCATTGATAGTGTTTTAGATTGTAATAAATAAATAATAAATCCTTGTATAGCTCCAGTCCAAGCTTGTATCCTTGTATTGTGATGACCACATCATTAGATGACAATGGAATCAAGAGACTCACGGGTTCAACAGAACATAGTTTTATTTTGTACGTACTATATCAGTCAGCAGGTGGCACGGTGGTGTAGTTAGCACTGTCGCCTTGCACCTCGAGGGTCTGGGTTCGATTCCCGGCCAGGCTCAACTCTCGTCTGGGGTTTTTCCCACAGTGGAAATAATTGGCGTTCCCAAATTGCCCGTAGTGTGTGAATGAGTGTGGGAGTGAGTGTATATGTGTGTGCACTGCAATGGATTGGCACCCTGTCCAGGGTGTACCCCCCCTCATGCCCTAAGCCTCCTTCGATAGGTGCCAGGTCCCCGCGACCCTTAATACAGGATAAAGCGGTATAGACGATGAGTGAGTGAGTGTATAAGTCAGCCTGGGTAATATATGTAATATAAAGTTGCAAAACATCTTTTAGATTAAATTTGTTGAGTTCAATTTTAAAACTGCACACAGTGACTCATTAAGATATTACCCATGAAGGGAGAATCCCTAACATGATTTTCACACCATGGACATGTGGTTAATATCACTTTAGTTATAATTTTTGATCATCTCCCACTGACCCAGTACAATAGAATCGCTTTACTTCTCACGTCTATGCCTCCATAGTCCACATGTACACTGGAAATATACATTGAAAGTCACTCACTGACACGGACACACAAAGAGCAAAAAAAACAACAACAACATTTTGTATTACACTGTATAAGGATCCACCTACTGTGAAGGTTCAATTTCATTCTCGGGAATGGTACAAAAATAATAAAAATTTGTGATTTAAAGTAGGTCCATAGCAAATTCTTACACAATATAATTTGTAAGAAATAAACAGAAATAAACAGCCAGATTTTAATTGTAGATGTTTTATCTGTTTAAAGTTCAATAATAACAATCTAGTTAAATCCATCTCTTGTAGCAACTTGGATACGTAGTTAGTGATGTTACCTGAGGTCATCGGGCGTTTCAGGACTTTTACCATCAGACACCCTTGCCCAAGCGACCAATCCAGGGGTGATCAGCTCCCAGCCTAGCCTCTACCCAATATAGGACAGTAATAATGTCAAGTGATATTTACTGCCATTCTAAGCTCTGTTAATAAGAGTAAGCGCACTAAAACTAATTGCTTCATTTGTCATGACCCCTTAAACAAACAACAGTAGTACAAAATGTAATTTTTAATGTGTGGTAAGAGCATCAGGGATATTAAAAAGCAAAAATGAATATTAGAATAAAGCTGTGCCTATAAACACTCAATTCTGCAGTGGATCTTTCTGCAGTACGATGCCCTGGAATTCAGGACTCGGTTGACAGCTGGACCTCCAAAAAATAAGCATATTGGTGCATTAGAGATTTAGATTAAAATCTAAAAATCAGGGGGCATGGTGGCTTAGTGGTTATCAATGTCACCTTGCACCTCCAGTTTCCGTGTTGGATTCCCTCCTTGGATCTGTGTGCATGGAGTTTAATTGTTCTCCCCGTGCTTGGTGAGTTTTCCCCGTGTACTCCAGTTTTCTCCCACAGTCAAAAGACATGCAGATGAGGCTTATTGGCGTTCCAAAAATGCCAGTTGGGTGTGCATCAACGCGTAAGTGTGTGTATGTGTGTGCCCTGCGATGGATTGGCATTGCTATTACCTTGACAACAACTGCTTATAAACCTTGTTGCTCCAGAGGTGGAGGATCTTCATATAAAATGTGCAAAAACAGATCAAATGTCTCTGAGGAGAACAAAGGCCTTCCTAAATGAAAAATGCAACAGCAAGAATTTTTTTTTTTTACAGAAGCACTATATCTAATGTTGAAATAATTTCAGAGGGATTATTTCTCATTATGTTTGACTGAACTGAACTGTAAATGATGACTGCTATGATATTGAGAACAATGTGGCCTGAGCGTGGTGACTACAATGATGGCAGGAAATTGACAGGAGCTGCCTCCTTAGGTCAACCATCAGCCGCCAATCCTGTGCAGTAGAGAGGTGTCCCCTGTCTGAAATTGGTCCTGCTTTGGCTTCTCAGCATTGACAAAGCTGGTTGTTTATTTAAAGCTGACTGTGCTCCAGAGCTCTGCCAGAACATCTTTGTCCTCCTCCCTTGCCTTTTTTGTTCTGGAATCTTAGAAATCAAAGCTCCCTCCAAAGCTCTCCTGACCTCTGTGGCAATAGTGAAGATTTACAGTTTGCATGCAATATTTTTGTACAATAGAAACATACATGTGACATACAACAAAAAAAATTGTATTTGCTGAACTTGGTGTATGCAAAACAGCATTGCACACTATTAAATGAACCATTCTGATCATTTGAGCATATTCCATAACCAATCAAATCAATGTTTACCAGCTTACAAGTTCCTACCAGTGCACAACTGTACTAGTCTCATACAAAGAGCCCACCTTATCATGCTTCATGTCATGAGTTAATCTCACCTGGTAATACAATGAAAACATGCTGAATGTTGAAAAATCCTGGAGGAAAGCACTGTCCTTAAGTATATTTACACAGTTAATTACAGTACATATGAATTCAAATAGCATGAAAAGTTCCAAGTGATTTTCACTAATATTTTCTAGTTTACTCACATGGTTCGTACAGCTCAGGCCTCTTGGATTTCTCACTACAGATAATTGCCACTAAATGTATGCTTCCTGCCCTTTTAAACCACTGACTTGCTTCCTCTTTCAATTTCTTCATACAAAATGAAGTTTTCCATCTGCGACTTTCACAGTGGAGAAAATTTGTTTGCAAAGACATATTTAGTTATTTTTTTTTTATTATTTTTTTTTGCATACATTGCATATATTTGTTAAGCTACTTGTTCCAATATTGTAAATATACAAAAACATAAGCTAAAAACTGTACATTTGAGACTATTTTCCTGAATTTAGCATGCTAGTAAGATTTTCTAATGCGTACTTACAATGCTAGCCAACTGCAAGTGGCATTTTCAGTTCAACAACTGAACTGAAGTTAATAACAAATAAAACCATGAGAAAACATTTAGCCTTAAAATATTCTGCATTTCTTCTATGAGGGAATAAAAATATATTTTTAAGTTTTGGGGAGTAAAACAAATAAATTCAGTCCAAACTATAGTTTAAAAAACCTCAGAAGCACAAATAGTGGTCAGACTGATTCAAACCTGGACCAATTCACTTTCAAATTGTACCAATTCTCAAAATCGCTGTTCTTGAGAGAAATATATATATTTTTATTAATATTATTTTTATTTCACGATGGTCATCTACCCCATAGCATTGTGATGTTAAGATGTCCCTTTGTTGCTAGTATAAATCCTTCTGGATATGATGAGAGCATTAGTTGATGAAGGAATCAAAAGACTTCAGGGTTCAACAGAAGAAGACCAGTTGCACTATGAGAGGGAAGATAAGTCTGATTACAAACTTCTGTCCGTGGAGAGCAATACCAAGGGGCAACTGCTAAAGTGACAGTGTGACAAGTCTTTATGTTAAATGCTGATATATTTATGCTCAGTAAGGCACAGAGTCAAGGGTCACAAACATTGACCTGACCACACAGTGTCAGCAGAAACTTCACTGGATGAGGAATGCAAACCTAACAGCCTGGGTGCAGTCTGTTGAAGGAAAAAAAAAAAGAACGGGAAGAGTTTCTCTTATCGACATCAGCACCTGACTGTGCATAAGCTAATGTATTTTTGTTATATATTGTTGTTATATTGTTATATATTTTTTCTTCACAATTATTCATTTATGTTGTTCTTCTGAGGTTGTATTTTCATTATACTTAGACTCTAATACAGTGGAACCTTGGGTTACAGGCATAATTCATTCCGGAAGCGTGCTCGTATTCCAAACACACTCGTAAACCAAATAGACTTTTCCCATAACAAATTATGAAAACTCAAATTATTCGTTCTACAGCCCAAAACAATAAATACATAACTATAATTAATATAACATATAAAGTAAAAATAAAACAAATTACCCTGCACTTAACATTTTAAAAAATTAAAAATAAATCCAGACAGATAAGTGTTTCCGTTTGTGCGCGCAGGCGCCGTGTATTTGTATGTTTGTGTGTGTGTGGAATTAGCCCCTCGCCTCATCTTAAACAGTAAAACTCCTTCTCTCTCCCACACCTCGCTTTTTAAGTTTCACAACTAACATACACAAAGCAAACACTGTTTTAACAGGGGGAAAAAAGAAATCTCTCTAATGATTCTCGCGTGAGCATACTAACAGAATCGCTGCTGTAAAGTGAAAAATAACAAATGAACCAGCAGCTTACCTTTGAAAAGAATCGCGACAGAGCTGAGTTTTCTGTGTAAATAAAGCGTGTGTGCAGCCGGGGAGACATTGTGTGTGTGTGTGTGTGTCGGTGTCAAATTACGCGCGCACACGCACACACAAAGTAAGTGTGTGTGTGTGTGTGTGTGTGTGTGTGTGTGTCGGTGTGTGTGGGGCCCAGTGTCAAATTACGCCCATACACAGAAGAGAGAGGGAGATTTTGATTATAAGAGACGAGCACTAAGACGCGGCAGGGGACGCAGCAGGCGAGACGATTACCCATAATTCCCGCAGCGCAAGAGAGAGAAAAATCATTGGCTCAGTTGTGATCGCTTGCCACTCTGTGTCAAAATAAGAGTCGCATGCGTGATACATAAACTAATACTTTATAAAATTTATTTATAAAAAATCTTTGCTCGGTTTGCGGAACACTCGTAAACCACATTACTCGCAATCCAAGGTTCCACTTGGACTTGGATTGCATAGTATATTGTTTTGAGATGTTATGAGCTTTTAAATCATTTATCAGGCCTATGGAATTGGAACAAATGTATTTTAATAGTACTGTGTTTATGACCTATCTCTTGCCCAGCATGATCACATTGTCATTCATTTCCTTTTGCATGCTATTTTTCCATTTTATATAGCTTTCGAATGGGGTTGCACAGAATAAAGAATGATGGGAGCAATACACTAACATTTTATTTTTATTGGTCATTGTTAATTAATTTGTCATTAATTCAATTATTTATCCATTTAATATTTATACTTAATTGTTCAGCATAACTATTAAACTACTTGCAGTAGTTCCTGTTATCTCTTATGCTAATGTATTTAAGCAGTCACTTATTCAGTCGTCTCTTTTTTTTCTTTTTATAAAGTTCTGTCTGAAGACTTTTGGTCTGCAGGTTTGGCTTTGCATCAAAAAGATGTGGCGTGTCCTTGAATAATTGATCCTCACTTGTGGATGGCAGATGAGGACTGTGTTGCCAGCTTCTCAGTAAAGAAATTAACTGTTGGCCGTCCTAAAAGTCGCTAAATGAAATCAAGGGGGGGAGGGGAGGTGGTGACGTTGCGCATGCGCGATCTGTTTGTAGCTGCGGCTGCTGCGGGAGGTTACAGGAGACTGACCACCTGTGAGTGGTTTGGGACGGGGAAAAAAACAGTAACCGGAGACTGGTACGCGCTTTCACTCCAAAAGTTCTAACACCAGGAAAAGTCGCTAGTCAAAGTCGGGTAAAAAAGTCAGGAGGGTTAAGAAAGTCGCCAAGTTGGCAACACTGGATTAGAAAAGCTCTTTGGGAGAGTGTGAATCTGTCACTACCATTTGTCACTAGGTGCCTTACTGCCACTCACTGGACTGGATCGGTAACGCGCCCCTTTCTGGTCATGGATCAAGTTTGGCAGGCAGCTTTCAGGTGAATTACTAAATCGGTAAAGCTGAAAGGTCGCGATATATCGCAAAACGCTGGCAATATTTCACCCCAATGTTTATTTTTTTAATAAAAGCGTGTATAACCTTTTCAAGATCTTTTTTGTTAAGAACGGCTTGACCTTGGACAAGAATCTAAGCTGAAAAAAGCTAGCATTTACAGCAGAGATAATTTGCTTGTCCAGTTTAAAATCACTGACCAATAAAACACACAGATGTCTAGCAGTTGGTTTTATATAAAACTTAAGAGAACACATCTCAAGTGAAAGGGTCAACACAGGCTTCACTAGGTCCAAATACCAGCACTTCAATTTTACTCTCATTAAGACAATTTATAGCCATCCATGCTTTTGACATCCTCTAGGCATTCCAAAAGCCAAAAATGGTGTTACAGTGTTTGTATCCCTCTGTTTCAGAGGAAAATAGATGTAAATATCATCTGCAAAACAGTGAGAAGACATTCTGTGCTTCCTAATAATAGATCCCAATGGCAGTAGGTACAGTAAAAATAATAAAGGCTCAATAATAGACGCTTGTGGGACCCCGTATGTGAGAACTGATGATGATACAGTTTTACCAAGACCATCAGAAAAACCTCTGTCCAGTCCATGGTAAAACCAGCAATCCCGGTAGTTATTAAGAGATCATTAAAAACCTTTAAGAGGGCGGATTCAGTGCTGTTGAGAGCTTTAAAACCAGACTGGAACACCTCAAGAATGCCATGTGCATCTAAGTAAGACTGGAGCTGTACAGAGACAATTTTCTCACCAAATAGTTGCACCACGGCATGCTTAAAAGTATCAGGCATAACACCATTGGTCAGACTCACATTTAAAATTTCCTGAATCACTGGTCCAATGGTATGAAAGATCTCTTAAGAATTGAGGAGGGATAACATCGGTAGGACAGGATGAACATTTCATATGGCCTATAATCTCCTCTAAAAAGGAAAGTGAAACAGGCTCATACTGGTTAAAAGCAGCAGAGCATGTAGCACGGATGGATGGATCACAACATGGAGGGGCTATCCACAATTTTTTTTTTTTTTAAACTTATCACTTTTCAGGCGACTAAGCAGGACATGTAGGTTGTGAGGGATTGAGAACAGCATTAACCATGCTATAACATTTTACATTTCGGCATTTAGAATAGATTAGATTAGATTAGATTAGAAATCTTTATTGTCTACACATGGGGAAATTTGTCTTTGGCCTCAGACTAACATCACACAACACATAAACAAAAACAAATAAAATAAATAACAAATAAAATAAAAGGTCAGGACACCTTAATATACTAAAAATATACAGAACCAATAATATTTGGCAATTGCTCATATCCAGAGCGACTTACAAAAAGTGCTTTTAAGTGTTTCTGTCGTCATTAGATAGATACTTACACTGGGTTACTAGGTTACTAACTAAGTGTCATTAGTCAATCTAAGTTCTGAAGGGGATTCCTTTATTTATTTTTTAATGGAAGTGAAGTCATGTACTGAAGAAACAAACTTGTCTTGAGTTGTCGTTTAAAGATAGTCATCTAGAGGAAGTTCATTCCACCACCTAGGTGCCAAAACAGAAAAGAGTCTGGATGAATGTCTTCCTTGATCCCTGAGAGATGGTGGGACCAGACGAGCAGTGCTGGAGGATCGGAGGGAATGTTGTGCGGTGCATTGTGTGATTAAAGCTGTGATTAAACTTACTTAGAGGTAAGTGGTTGCTGGATCATTTTTAGCTTTGTAGGCAAGCATCAGGGTTTTGAATTTGGTGCGGGCAGCTACAGGAAGCCAGTGGAGTAGAAGTGGGGTGGGTGAAAATGAGATGTGAAGCTGCATTCTGCATAACTCGGGAGTATTATTAAAAGCAGCACAGAATTGTACAGCAGTATTAGAATTAAAAGAACGACCACACCGTGCAAGTGCACACTGTTTAGCGGTTTGACAAGGGAGCGGGATCTAAGACACAACAGGCATGTGATCAGAAAACATGACTGTTTACCAGTGGACCAAGCAATGTACATAAATACATGGATGAGCGAGTCTGGTGTGGAAGAACTTGTGGAGTGTGGAGTCCTGACCTCAACCCGATAGCTCAATTTTGGGATGAATTAGAGTGGAGACTGCAAGCCAGGCCTGTCCAACACCAGTTTCTGTCCTTACAAATGTGGTTCTGGAAGAATGGTCAAAGATTCCCATAAACACACTCCTAAACCTTGTGTAAAGGCTTCCCAAAAGAGTTAAAGCTGTTATCGCCAGTGATCTCTGGGATTTGGACTGCATCCTCTATGAGATGTTCACAGGTCTGAACATTTTGAGGCGTTTATTTCTGATTTAACGTTTAAATGTTTTGAGCGTACCTATTTTTTTAATTTTTGTTCCATTTTTCATTTACTGTAAGAAGGCCACTGTTTTTCTTAGAGACATTTAATCATTTGTTTGAGCTCATTTTACACAAAGATTCTGCTAAAAGGTTTATGAGCAACTGTTGTCAAACTAATAGTAATGACTTTTAGATTTTAATGTAAATCTCTAATGCACCAGTGTGCTTGTTTTTTAAGTTCTTTTTAAGAGGATGTTTAGCAATATTCATTTATAACCACAAAATCACCTCTCACCCTGCAGATGAGTATAAGGTAATTTGTTATGGTTGAATCATTGTACAATATTATGGACACAGGGCAGCAACATTTCATGAGGAACATACATCATGCAATATCATGAATATACATACAAAATACATCCCTTTTGCAGATTAGTTTGGAGTTAAGGCTGATGGTGGAGAATGAACACAAGTTTGTCATTAATGGAAATTCTGAGCGGATTGTTTGTAAAGAACTGGTTCAACAGTTTTCTTGAAATGTAGTATTGTAATTATTCTTGAAAATTAGCAAAAATATGGTATAAAAAAGAAATTTCATGTACAATACATAATATCTTGAACTCATAACACATAATATCTTGCCAGTACAGATAAATCCAGTTGTTCAACTGTTTAAAAATAGTATTTATGCAATACAAGGGATTATATATATATATATATATATATATATATATATATATATATATATATATATATATATATATATATTTTTTTTTTTAACAACAGGTTAAAAAAAAGTCCAAAACTACCTGGCAGTGTGTGAAAAAGTAATTGCCTCTAAACCTAATAACTGGTTGTGCCAACTTTGGCAGCAACAACTGCAAGTGTTTGCGATAACTGCCAACGAGTCTTTTACATCACTGTGGAGGAATTTTGGCCCACTCTCCTTTGCAGAATTCTTTTAATTCAGCCACATTGGAGAGGTTAATCTGTTTAATGTCATCTGTCCACTGAATATTTGCCTAGAAGTCTTGGTTAACAATCAAGATATTTTTTGGGAAATGTGAGCCTTTGTGTTCTTTTTGGTCAACAGTGGCTTTTGCCTCGACACTTTTCCATGGATACCATTTTTGCCCAGTCTCTTACTTATTGTTGAATTATGAAGACTGCCTGCTTCCAGCACAAAAGTGGTTTACTACATTTTTAATGCCAGGGGTAGCTCAGTGGTTAAGGCATTGGACTACAGTTCAGATCCCATGACCACCAAGTTGTCCCTTTTGGGCCCTTGAGCAATGCCTTTAACCCTCAACTACTCAGATGTACAGTATAATTAGATAAAAATGTAAGTTGCTCTGGATAAGAATGTCTGCCAAATGCCTCAATGTAAATGTACTACATACAACAAATATGTATGACCTTTAACACAGTTGTATTTATTGAGATCCAACCTACAAACCCATATGTGAAGAGGATATCTGTGGTGGCCATCACAATGTTGGTATATTCTATTTTTTCTACATTTATTTTTTATATATTTAGATAAGTAATGATTACATATAGTGTTTGGTTTTATACACTACGTATTTTAGTGTATTCTTGGCAGTGCACACATTTTAGATGAAATTCTGTCTTATGTTGGTATATTTAAATGATTAGTTTTATTTATTTATTTCATGTGTCCAGGTGCGTCTTCCTCTTACTGGTCAGAAGATGGTGCACCTGTTGAGAAGGCGTCCTATGGACAAGCAGCAGGAAGTGGACGAGCTCAGCTGGGCTGCCCAGGAGGGGAGTCTACCAGGACTAATTGACATTAAAACATATTTTGGAAGATTGTTTGTGTTTGTTTTACTTGATTTGTTAGTTGAAATTTGTTTGTAAATATTTTCTTTATTGAACTCTTTATTCATTTCTTATTGTTGAATCATGAACACTGACCATTTTTTTATGTTTTGGGTTCTATGAGCTCTGAAGTATTTCTCCATTTGTGGATAATGGCTCCTGCCTTGGTTCATTGGAGTCCCAAAGCCTGGCTTGGCAACTCTTTCCAGACTGATACATTTCACTTACTTTCTTTCTTGTGTGTTCTTGAGTTTCTTTTCATTGTGTTACTTTTTCAGACCTTTTAGTATGCTTCACTTTGATAAACAAGTTGTACAGTATTTAAATGATTTCTTGACTCAACAGGTGTGACAGTGATCAGGCCTGGGTGTGTCAAGTGAAATTTAACTTTCAAATAATCACAGTTCATTCATGATTTAGCAAGGGGCTTAATTACTTTTTCACATTGGGCAAGATAAGTTTTATTTTCCCTTAATAAATAAATAAATAAAAATCACCGATAAATTTACTTATAAATTAGTAAATAATATATAAATTATAAATTAGATATCTGTGTAATATAAACATTTGTTTGATCTCAGTCATTTAAGTGTGACAAATATCCAAAAATAATTATCTACTTTTTCCCAGTACTATATTTTAAGAATGTTACGTAAAATAATTTCAAATTAAAATAATTTGTTTATAACAAAGAGAAATGGTTTCTTTTATAGGAGTAGGATAATTTTTTTATTGTCAGCAGTACTGTATTTTGTATAACAGTTTTTAAAAAAAATTTATGAAGGATACTGATAATTCTGGATTTCTATTTTTGGAAGAATTGTTTTTCTATAAGTATTTCATTGTCTGTCTAGATATCTGTAAATTTCATTTTTTTTTCTTTTCTATTGTAGACAATGTGACTGAGTTTAGACCAAAGTCTCTACTGGACACAGATACCAACGAGTCTATTTTCCTTCTCAGGTATGTCTGTTCACATTGGATTCACATTTAGGCTGACATTTAGTTATCAGAAATCAATAGAATGAATAATATCTGCAATGTGGCTTACTACAATTTCTTTGTCTAATGAATAACTATATCTCATCTTTATGAAAAAAAACTGTTACAATAAAAAATACATTTTTATTGTACATGTAACGACAGTTCATGTCTGTCTCCAAGAAAGTAGAAATCAAGACCCAGGTAAAATATGATACGCACAACATTAAATTTGTTGTTGGTGTATTTTAAAGTCTCTGTAACACCGTTTTAATTTCTGTTCATTACCCTGATATTTGTCTTTTCATAGTACTACAACTCCATCTACTGGCTACATACTGTACAGTATATTGTATACAGTGTTTGCAAAGAAAACCCCTTAATTTAAACCCCTGGACAAGTGTGTGGAGTCATTAATATATGCGATTTATTGTCTTTTTCTTAGTGCATAATACAGTACATACTGTTGATCTCTGAATTTAGTGTGTTGTGTATCTTAGGACAACAGTGCTCTTAACAGTACACAGAAACATACAATTAAGTTTTTTTTACCCAAAGCCTCTTATAATTGAGACAGATTCCAGTCAGTGTCTAACTGTTAAAACAAGTGCCAGTAGTAGAGATGCCAAACTAATGTTCCTCCAGCTTACTATAAAAGTATAAGAAGGATAGCCACAAACACAGCTGCAACAAAACACACAAGTGCTACAGTATATGCACCAGTAATAATGTAAGCTATATCCTAATACATGAATTATCAGCACACATTAATAATAATAGAATAATAATAGAATAATTACTAAAAATAAAGAGTACTGTCAACTTCATAACAAAACAGTACATGTACAAGTACTGTATGTGTAATGGTACACCAAGTAGGAATGTAATGATATACCAAATTCATTCACTATATATTTTATTTTAGCAGTTTATCAGATTAAATGCATGAATTTTAGATGTGTTCTGGCATTCTCTCTTCTGTCTGTAAATTTTGTTTTATTTTTAAATTTTAAATTAAAAAATTCTTATGGGCAAGCAGCCCATTGAAGTTAAAATTTATATTTAGAGGCTTGTTTGTGTTTTATTTGTTGAATTTTGTTTGTAAATATGTTCTTTATTTAACTCTTTATTTGTATGGAATTAGTAGTCTGTGTTTAGTTTAATTATCTAATTATCTATTTTCTATTTTTTAAGGTTTGCTTTCTATATAAATAAAAGAAAGGTTTTGTCTGTACATTGGTCAGAATGCACTCTTTCAATATCTTTGTTTTATACATTGAAGGACCTGAAACCAGAAAAAAAATCTGCCTGTATGTCGGTATATCTGTCCAGCCAAATTTTGTCACACCATCACACAAATCTTGGCTGGACAGAATTGAATGAAACTTTGTCAGTCTTAAGGTATTTGCCTAAAGTTGAACCTTCACCATAAGTCGCCATGTTAGAAGGGAAGTTACAAGCAGTTTTGTGCCAGATTATAAACCAAAGTTTTGACAGTGTACTGTGCATGCGTTAAACTGTGGCCTCATCTTAAATCCGCTGAATTTAATGTATAATGTATAAATTCTGCAACTACACCATTATCATGACAACACTTCAGGAAAAGAAAAACTTCTATAAATATTTTTATACTAAATTTATTGCAATAAGGAATACTGTATATTGCTAATAATATGATAATCTTATTAATATTATATTAATATAATATACATCATACTATTTTTCTTTTCCTCTAGTTTGTATAATTTGTTTCTCCCTGACTCTGTATGCATGTGCATCTCAATAAATTAGAATATAATTTATTTTAGTAATTTAATACAAAAATGTGAAACTCATATTATTTAGACTTATTGCACATACTAATATATTTCATGTGCTTATTTCTTTTCATTTTGATGATTATGGCTTACAGCTAATAAAAAAACTAAATTCAGTATCTCAGAAAATTAGAATATTAATGAAGACCAATGATAAAAAAAACAACAACACAGAAATGTTGGACTACTAAAAAGTAAGAACATGTACAGCACTCAATATTTGGTCAGTGCTCCCTTTGCATGAATTACTGCTACAATGCGGTATGGCATCGAGGTGAACAGTCTGTGCCACAGCTGAGGTGTTATGGAGTGGTTTGACACAAGGAATGCGACAGTTGTAGCTTATGTCCGGGATATGTCTGTGTGTGATGGTTCTTAACGCACTGATTCCAGCTGCAGTACATTTCTTGCAAATCTCCCTCATATTGTTGAATGGGCTTCGTTTCACAAGTCTGCAGTTATCCCTATTGCTTGTGCACTTTTTTCACCTTTTTTTCCTTTCATTCAACTTTCCTTTAATGTGCTTGTACACAGCACTTTGTTAAATACCAGCCTACTGAACCAAACTGAAAGATCATTCCTATATATGTACAGTGGAACCTTGGATTGTGAGCATAATTCATTCCGCAAGCGTGCAAATTTCTCCCATAAGAAATAATGGAAACTCTTTTTTTTTTTTTTTAAATCGTTCCACAACCCAAAAAAAAAAAATATATATATATATATATATATATATGACAGGACTATGTGGCTGAAGAGCTGCACTAGTTCTCTAACAATATTCTTTGACATAGTCTTCCATAGGGGCACCACCTCAGGATATTGGGTCGCATAGTCAAACCAAGATGAATTCGTGACATTTCACGCAGATTTTGGGAGGGGCAGACGATATTCATCCCGATACGCTCAGCACGGCAGGCTGATGATCAGCAGGTGAATCAGTGGGTGGGGCCGGGTTTCATCGGTACTGTCTTCTGGCAGTTCGGGCAGAAGTTTTTTACCTCTGCGTGTAGCCCCAGCCAGTGGAAGCAAAGAAATAAATTTTCAAGGTATTGTTGGCCCCCAGGTGAATGGCGTGAAATGTGACAGGTGCATAACTGTGTCTACCTTGGCTTGTGGCACAATAAGGAGGTCACATAGTTCACCTTGTCTTAGTGAGTGGTAGTACAACAAACCATGAGACACTAGAAAGTAGGAGGTGGGCTCGGTCTGTGGGGGCTCAAGCACTGTTCCCAGCAGTGTTTTAGGCAGGGGTTTTATAGCAGCACAAAACTGATGCACTTTACCTGCTGAGACCGTAAGAGTAATGGATTAAAAGTATTATTAGCCTCACCTTCTGCCTCTCCACGTCATCATCCGGAGATTGCACCAGTCGAGTGATGCAGATGCAGGTCTTTGCCACCTGGGCCAGTGTTGCCCGCTTTCGTATTAACGGCCTAGAGTGACAACATTTCCTATGTTGAGCAGCGAGGGGAGTAAAGGTCCATTCACTTTATTCCAGTGCATTTTGAGCAATTGTGGTCTGCCAAGAGGCCCCTCGTGGTTACAACAGTCGTGGAGCCAGTTCTTTGCAAAGCACAGGAAAGTAGCATGGATGGCTTTTCTCTGGCAGATGCTGCCTTTCATGGCTGAGTGACAAAGTAGCGAAAGCTCATTCCAATGTGCACACAACCTCTTGCAGGGAACAAAGCATGCAGTGCATTGCGACTCTCTCAGTGACCTCGACCGATGTGAGATGCTCAGGCTGGAGTCACCAGTTCGTGATTTGGGTCAGGCAATCCAGCTGAGCTTTAGGTGCAGTCTGCTGGTCATACGCCCATTTGTGGAACTCAAGCGCGGCTTGTGTGTTTGAAAGACTGCAGTGTGCGAAAATGTATCATCATCAGAGAAAGAAAAGTATGCACGCTGTGCATCACCTATGAGTAGCAGGATAAAAATTCTGCCCCACCGTCAAGGCCAGCCTTCCTGCTCTGAAGTCTTTTTAAAGGTGAATAGAAATGCCACAATATTGTCATGCGGCATGCACTTAGTTAACAGATGCTACGCATGTCTGTGTGGGTCGGACAGAGGTGTTCTGGCTCCTTGATGCTGAAGGCAATTCAGCCACTGTCCCCTTCTGGGGTTCTTTATGGGCTTGGTTCTGGTCCGCCTGCCTGCTTTTTCTTCTCAGTGTAGTGGTTCAACAAGGTGGAGAGAAAAACTGAGATCAAGTTGCACAAACACACAGTATTCCTTAGTTATAGCTGCTTAATGAACAGCATTTCTTTAAAGAAAGCAGTATTCACAAGCTTTGGAGGTGTAGTGGAGGTGTCTAGGTTGCAGGTCCGGGGTGTAACTTGGTGCAGATATAGTCCTCGGAGTAGTGGTGCAGTGCATGGAGCAGGAGGTGCTTTAGAGGCAGATTCAGAGGTGAAGGCATGTGGCAGGAAGCTTCTTTCTATGCAAAGTTTTTCCTGAATTTGCATAATCTGTGGGCATAGGAGACTCACGTTACTGTACGTTATGAAAGGTTCTACTTACCACTCTGGGCAGCTGCGACTATTTCATAGGCCGATAGCGACAGTGGAATGTTGAGTGCTTATTGCCTTGCAGCCCAGGTTAGTTTTTGTGTGCTGCCATTGACAGCTTTGAGCAAGGAGTTGTCTGATATGTGTGTGTACTGGCTGAAAGCCCACTGTCACTATATATACTCTACATATGTATATATAATGTATGTAGTGTGTGCACCAGTGAAAGTGGTTAGCAATCTGGTCATATACACTGGGTATAAAAGGAATCAGACCCTCTCTTTCAAATAATCACATTTTGTTGCTTTGCAGCCTGCAATGAAGACAGACACAGTTTGTTTTATCCAGCATTTACTTAAATTAAGTTAGTTTTCTGGCATCGTCAAGGGCCAGTATTGGAACATTATCAGCAATGATGTTACTCAATGTAATGTTATATAATAAATATATACTTTATATAAAATATACACTATTCTGTTTGGGACCGTGCCGATGTTTGCACTGGTCATCAGTGGCGTTTGTGTCATCATCAACTTATAACTTTTGTAATAATGTGAACATCCTCACCGGATGTGGCAGTAGGCAGTGCATAGGACAGTGTCAGTTAAGGGCTGACAAAACATTGGAGGAGCGTGAGAAGTGGGGTGAGTTGACCTCACACTTTTGAGGTATTTGTAAGTCATGGTAACACATACAGTAGCTACCAAGTAATGGTAACACCCACATGCAGATCATGGGCCAATCTGAAATCAGTCAATCTGAAATCAGTCAATCTGAAAAATGTAAAGAATTGTGAATGTACAGTAGATAGGAGACCAGAATGTGCTTTACGTCACACTCACTGCCACAACAGGACGACAGCGAAAGATTTAAATATTTTGCCTTTTAAAGTCATCCCTGAAATGACCGCAAATCAGCTGAAATCTTCGCTGCAGGGGACATACTCACGTTTCATACGAATTACATCGTTACATCATTTGTTTTCCATTAGTTTATGTGAAAGCAGACATTTCGCTGTCTGTGAGGCAAGTATACACTGGGTTTCAGTAAATAAATAAAAAAATTTCACGCAGTTCACAGAACCCAGTACAAAATAGCGCACCCTGTTTGCTTTCATTATTTTACAAAATCATAAAGTTTTTTCGTCACACCTGTAATGCTCTGAGCGCGCACTACTATTCAGCTTTGACACTTGGCATAGAGCAAGTGGCCATGTAAAGTTGCATGTTTCACATGATTATCCATATTTAGGGTATTTAATGATAGGCGAGCGTTTAGATGTGCCTGGTCCTGTATATTGCCTCATAAAACAGCTGTTAATGGTCTGTTTATAACGGAACGCGTACTGGACCACGTCATTATTTTGTTATACATTATTTTGTTATATATTTGTACTAAATAATATTTATTTCGTGTAATCGGGGCTTCTTAATTCATTATTTGTTCACACTTTGGCTGCCACTGAACCAAAATAAATTGTCTTACATTTGATAATAATAATAATCATAATAATAATTTCATTGGTTTACTCCAAGCAGAATCAGTAAGTTTCTCGGTTTCTCTGCTGTTGTTGTTTTGATACTGTGTGCTCTCATTGTCAGACCACATTCAAATGCAAATACTAAATTCCCCCCTTCCCCCTTAAGGCTTAATCCAGTCACTCCAGGCTATACAATATTTCGTTTTCTGTTGCCCCTACTGTACGTACAACTAAGCTTCCAAGCTCAGAAATGTATGTTTCATTTAACTATCTGGGGTAAAAGAAATTATGTTGTAGCACCCCAGAAAATAATATTTACACAAATGATAAACAGTTTTCTTTCCAAAGAACTAATCAATAAAAGTACCCCGGAAATGCAACATAGTGGTCAAATAATTATTCCATGTTGCATGGCAAAAAAAAAGCACATGATGAAGACTGTTGGTGCAGATATAGTACTGTTATTTGAAGCGCTTTGTGAGAATTCATTGGACGAGCCATGTTCTCAGGGAAAGGTTCTGTTGGACATGGGCATGCATCACCACGTCACTCCCTCCAAACAACACACCAATTAGCACTTACTTACGTCTGAATAGAGTCATTCTTATAAAACTTGCATGTGAATGAAGTGCTAGGCGCGTGGGGAGACACGGGGCTCCGGCGTGCGAGGAGACGAGAATCTGACATACGTGTGTGTGTTGCTTCATCCCAGCCCAGGCCCTAAGGCCACACACACACACACACACACACACACACACAAAACAAACACTTGATTTAAATTTTATTTATTTTTAACATTAATTTAATAATTTGTGTAGATTTTTAAAAGATTAATTTAACACTTTTTTGGCAATAAACCTTTTGGAAAGAAGACTCATTAATTTCACCACAAACAAGTTGAAGGAAATTAACGGCTGTTCCTGTCTTTATTTATTAAATTTCAAATCAGCGCGCATACGCTTTGACTAAATGGCATGTAGAAAAGTACTTTTTAAAAATATTTTTCATTATTTATTAAAGAAAATTATGATTATGATGAACCTACTGCATTTCATTCTTATCACAAAAACGCAAAAACACCAGGGCTGATTACTGACATCAGTCAGTAGCAAGTCCTGACAATGTTTTGAATTATTTCAGTTAATAAATCTGTTACAAATTAAAAGAACACAAAGTATAAGATGACTCAAAACCCTTTTGACACGCATACGTAGCTTTTCTAATTACACATGATAAAATCTAATGGCTCTCTATGTTCACTTTCCTTCAAGTCAGTGTGCAAATAAAAAAAAGTGTGTATGTGTGTGATGTATATGTTTGTCAGTGCGTGTGTGAGTGTTGTGTATGTGCATGTGTGTGATCTGACCGTTATTAACCACTTTTTGGCCCAAGTTTAAGGCATCGCCAGAGCTGACCTGTTTGAGATATCAAAGGTCCCTCCACAACTTTTTATCCTCAATGTCTTTAGATCACATAGGCCCAGTTTGGTGGTGATTGAATGAATGCCCAAGGAGGAGTATATCAAAATCCATTGGGTGTGTTTTGCAAACAACCCAAAATAACTGACTTACTATCAATCTCATAACATGCAATGCCAAAGTTGTTCAGCTTACTAAGCTCTTATTTTGTACCGGCTATCACACATGCATACATGCTAGGGTGTATGAGCTATGCATCAAAATCGCGTGTGAGGGCCCTTGAGGGCCCGATGCCACTCCTGGGACCCAGACTCTCAGACATAGTACTGGCAGCAGATTCCAACCTTTTTGAAGACTTTATCTGAAACCAAGCCTTGGTTATTGTATGCTTGGGATCATTGTCCTGTTAGAAGGTCCAATGACGCCAAAGTTTCAGTTTCCTCACAGATTCAAGGATTGTCTGATACTTGATTGAATTCATCTTGCCCTCTACATGCAGAAGGTTTCTAGTGCCAGAGGAAGCAAAGCAGCCCCATTTCTGCTATTGCCATTTCTGACATGCAGTCAAATATCTGCATCAACAAACCTCTAGAAAGTCCAGGTATTAGATGTGTTCTATATCAGGTATACCTAAGGCATCTAATTAGTTTCATCGTGTGTGTAAGTTAATAATTATATAATTAATAATAATATAATAATAAGTTAATAATATCACTAGCATACTGTCAATGATAGTACTATAGGCTGCAGTATAGCTGTGCAGCCTATAATACTAATCAACACAGTACTTAAATCACTGGGGTGTTCAGGGTGTGAAGAAGACAACACAGCCATGCAATCTGGTTATGCTAGGCCAATTCCGCTAAGGCGTGAACTAGGAGGCTACTGACTGAGCTATAGTGAAATTGACAATTTGATTGTGACAAAATTTATTTTATACATACAGAAATGGCTTTTTTAATTTTAGTTTATTTTATTTTATTTTATTTTTTACTAAAAGTAGCAGTTGAATGACCACTATGGCCCAAAGGTTATGGACACACCACCATCACATCAATATGTGGGCCTTTCCTAAACAGATGTAAGCACAATCTTGCTGTTTCATCATCTAGTGGAAAGCCTTCCCAGAAGACTGTGTAAAGGGTTTGTTGAGTTACAGGAGTTACAGTTCAGCAGAATGAACATTTACAGGAGTTACTGTGGGTGTAACCTTTAAACAAGTGGTCTTCAACCCTGGTCCTACAGGATCCCTGTCCTGCACATATTGGTGTTTTCCCAGCTCTGTCACAACAACTTGATTAGCTAATTGATACATCAGGTGTGCTAGGGGCCTAGAAAAAAAGTGTTCAGGCAGGGGATCCTCTATAACCAGACTTAACTATATCAGTAGATGTGCAGACCTCTATAAAACAGAAGTTTTGGCAGTTTGCTGGTCTGGAGGCAAAGGAAAAGGCATAAAGAATGACACTTGAGAAGCAATTGGTGCACATCTATCTGGAAAGTTGTTTCAACAGTGAGAAAGATTATTCACAAGTGGAAAGCATTCAAGACATTGCCAGTCTCGCCAGGAGTGGGTGTCCCAGTACATTCACTCCAAGATCATACCGGGCAATGGTTAGAGAAGAAAAGACAAGAATTACATCTGAGACCTTACAGGCTTTGCTTTATTTCGCATGTTAATTTTTATAGTCTATGACTGCACAATTAGCAGACAATTGAACAAATATAGTTTGTTTGGAATGGTTGCAAACAGAAAGTTTCTTCTGTCCAAAAAGAACATGGAACTGAGGTTCAACTGAGGTTCGCAAAACTGAATTGAGTTGTTTGGCCTTAGCCTCATATCCATTGTCAAGCACCATGGTGGTGGGGTGATGATTTGGGCTTGTTTTACAGCCACATGTCCTGGGCATCTTGCAGTCAATAAGCTGACCTTGAAATCATCTGTGTACCAAACTAACCTAGAGGCAAATGTGACGCCATCTGTCGGACAGCTAAACCTTGGTCAAAAATTAATCATGCAACAGGACAGTGATCCGAAGTACACCAGTAACTCACAATGGCTAAAACAATTGAAAAAGTGACGTTGTTGGTCTAAGGTTGCATTTGACTAATACTGATCTGCTGTGATCAGATGATTTCATTATTTTAGATTTTAAAAATGACTGTATACTTAGATGTACAGTGTCTCGAAAATGTATTTGTGCCCTCCTGAAAAAAAAAAACATTTACACTAATATGATTGAGATCATCAAACAAATCTGAATATTACACAAATATACCCAGAGTAAAAATAAAATACCATAAATGTAATGCCAAAAATCTGATAAAGCAACACAATCTAAATAAATAAATAAATAGAAAAACGGATGAGAATCAAAGTAATTGACATGTATTAGTCCGGAAAGGATTACCAAGCCATTTCTAAGGCTTTGGGACTTCAGCAAACTAACCTCAAAGCCATTATTCACAAATGGAGAAAACTTGGAACAGTGGTGAACCCCTCCCAAGAACAGCGACCTCCCAAAATTACTCCAAGAACACAAAGGTCGACTCATCCAGGAGCTCAAAACCCAGCACAATATCTAAAAACCTGCATTCCTTGCCTTAGTTTATGTTAGTGTTCATGATTCAACAATAAGAAAGATGACAAAAATGGGAGAGTTCCAAGGTGAAAGCCACTTTTGACCAAAAAGACCACAAAGGATTGTCTTGCATTTGCCAAAGAATATATAGATTTTTCCCAACTGTCTTGATTTTTAGGGCAATTATTCTGTGCACTAATAAGACAAACATTGAACTTTTTGAAAGGTGTGAGTTCTGTTAATTTGACATAAAGCTAACAAAGTGTTCCATAAAAAGAACATCATGCCAACAGTAAAACATGGTAGTGGTAGTGTGATGGTCTGGGGCTGTTTTGCAGCTTATGCAGCAGGACAATGATCCAAAACACACCAGCAAGTTCACCTCTGAGTGACTAAAAAAAAAAAGTAAGTTTTGGACTGGCCTAGTCAAAGTCTGGACTTAAATCCGATTGAAATCCTGTGGCATGACCTTAAACAGGTTAAATCCTCCAATGTTTCTTCTGCAAAGACGACTGGGACAAAATTCCTCCACAGAGATGTGAAAGATTCATTGCCAGTTATTGCACTTGATAAACACTTGATTACAGTTCTTGCCACCAAGGGTTCTTGGGTTTAGGGGCAATTCCCTTTTGTTACTTGGGTTATCTTTGTGTAATATTAAAATGTGTTTGATCTGAACCATTTGAGTGTGATAAAAAAACAAAAAAACAAACAAACAAAAAAAAAAAACAGAAAGGAATAAATACTTTTTTACAGCACTGTATATTGAAACATAAAAACCCTACATATGAAAATGTGGCATGTTTTCATGGGTCTAGTCTTCTGGGAAGTAAAACAAGTCTATCAGAGTCTATCATTTGACAGCTTTTTCCTCTAAAACTGAAAATAATTATCTATCACAGTTATACTCTTTTAACATCATTATATAGGGCTTCCCTTATTTATTAGTATGTGATTAGAATTATTTTTTTAAACAATATATTTATTATGTTTTCTTAAACAAAAACAGAAGAACACAACAGCTCAGCTAACACATGAACATACGAAAGGTAGAAAAGAAAAGAAAGAAGATAGATAAATATATAAACAAATAAATAATTGAAGGATAATCCTACACTGGATTGGGATTAATTACTTAGAAGTATACTCTAATTTAGTAATTACTAGTGAGCTACTGCTAAACTAACTGCTTTACTTGGCATTATATAATTTTGTGTAATGTAATAATGTTCTGTATTAACACAAATACAAGACAATGCATTTTATTTCATAAAGTATAATTGGCTTCTTAATACTCATTGATAAAAGCTTCATTTGGAGTGACTTCTCCATGATTTTTTTCTGTATGTTTTGTTGTAGTTTTGTTCATCATGTTACACAATATAATCAGATGTGTTAGAAGAAAAATTGCAATTCAGTTTGGAATCAACAAAGTCCTTCTGTCTCTGGCCACCAGGTGGCCACCTCCAACAAAAAGAGACCATTTACTGTCTATTTTACCCACATTGAAGGCTACAAATTCATAAATCACACCTAATACCCACTGAAACAACATATTGGCTTTACAAATTGATTACAGTGAATTACACTGAAATCTCTCTCTCTTCCCTTCCCCCCACTCTCTCCCTCAGTTTCTGATGTTGATCTAGTAGCTACAGCAGGCCCTTAACTGTGATTTATGTGTATGATGCCATGCGAGTAGCAGTTGCTGTTGATTCATTTCTAGGAAGCAGTTATGAAATGTATATATGACACACTAGCCGTGTCCTAAATTAGTTCCTTTCTTTCATACAGCCTGTAGCTAAACAACGGCTTTGCATCCTGCATAAAACGTATTCCTTTATGTATAGCTAAACAGTAGCTGTAGGAGGAAGCTACTCTATTAGTTTTCCTAGTACAATCTTTGTGTATCCATGTAAAATGATCACATTTATAAAGCCGGCTATGAATTTTACAGTATAGTATTTTATGAATAGAAAATATTGTGTTTCCTTCAGGAAGACCAAAGTGATGAGAATCATTGGTCTGTTGGCCTGTCACAGTATGGACCTCAGAAAGGACATTCTTGTCATTTGGTTAATTATTTACATATTTCTTTTTGGCTACTATATACAGCGACTTCACTCACTCACTCACTCATCATCTATACCTCTTAAACCTGTTTTCAGGGTCATGGGGGGCCTGGAGCCTATCCCAGGAGACTTAAGGCACAAGTCGGGGTACATCCTGGACAGTGTGCCAATCTATCGCAGGGCACACACACACACACTCACACACTCATTCACACCCTATGGGCAATTTGGGAATGCGATTTAACCTAACCTACATGTCTTTGGACTGTGGGAGGAAACCAGAGTAACTGGAGGAAACCCACCAAGCACAGGGAGAACATGCAAAGGAACTTCACCTTGTTCCTTTAATTCTATTCTGTTTAGTTTTGTTTTTATTAACTGATTTAAAAACAAAATCCCATTAACTTCTCACAGCCCATATACAGTTTTAAAGCATTTCTCTGTTGCCAATAATTGTTTTGTTGGTAATTTTATCTTTCTAGTAGGAGGATGATATGTTGATTTTTTTTTTTTATTTTATTCACAATATCCTCTAGCCCACATGTATTTTATTAGAGCAAGACAACATTTGCATCAATAGTATTCGTTTCTACAAATTCATGACAGTTACTTAATTAATTAGCAAAGGATAATTCTATAATAATAGTGTGTGTGTGTGTGTGTGTGTGTGTGTGTGTGTGTGTGTGTGTATAAGTGATAGCATACTAGTACTGTGTACTGGGTTGGGCAAAATAAAATAATTAATGAACCTCTGAATAAGGGAACGGCGTTGCAGTTCTAGGTACCTATATAACCTAATAATAAATTATAATTGAGCCTGGTGTGTTAATATTGTATTGAAATTGCACTGCAATTTGTTTTTCTAAGAGTTGAAAGAAAGACTGGTACGTAGGTTAATGACATGGTCTGGTTTGTATGTTATAGCTTTGGAACAAGATTATTATCGCTGTTAATCTTCATTCTTTATCTAGTCTAATTCCTGGTCACAGGCGGTCGTCTTAGTATTTTACTGCAAATTGTACTGTGTATGATTGTGTATGTGACAAATAAAATTTTTATTTTAATTTGGTCACATGTGGTGGATCCTTGTACTGAATATAGATAAATGCCAGCAGGTGTCACTGTAGCATCTCTGGTGCATGTTTCTTTAAAAACCTCTACTCTAAACATTAACAAACAAAATCAAGTTATTTTTCATAACTGTTATCATACAGTACATACAAATATGATGAATTGATACAGAAGGTGAATATATAATGGCACAGACTATGCCAGAGTGTACAGACATAACTTCTGCCCAAACATGCTTACAAAAATGTTAACAAACCATTAGAGTTTGCTCACCTGCAGTGTGGTTTATCATCACAAAACTGGTGTTCCAATTGATGTTGAATAGGATGGCTTTACTGTTATTCCTAAGTTCACATGGGTTTACCATGAGTTCTTGTACCGACATGCTAGTCTTTCGTGTGGGAACAGTTCCTGTAAGGGGAGTATGCCACAAAATGGCCGGCTGAAGCATCCTAGCAAGGCTTAGGATTTGGGAGTGAGCAACAGACACATTTGAAATCTCTCTTTGCTCTCACAACCGCCGACTCTGACCACCCGCCATTTTAGACACAAGGAGCTGGTGCTGAGAAGCTAGAGAAGTGTGCAGCATCTCTACAGGGGTCCACCGTCAGAGCGGACTGCTTCTGTCATGGCCATTTTTATCGCTGGGTTTCTCTTTATTCGCAGTGAAAATTCAGTATTGGTAGATTTTCCCTATTCAGAAGGTATTTTCATAACAGTTTTAGGGACTGAGTTTTAGTGTGTGAAATAATAAGTGTGTAGAGTGTGGTTGTCCTCTTTATTGTGAGTAGATTCTACTATGCTGTCTGTCGTTATAGATTTGTGTTAGTGGACCCTTGGTCAGAAAGCAACAGCTAAAAGAAACTTTGCTTTAGGTTGTTGTCATGGCAATGATGAAAGCATCTAAAAATAGACATCATACTGACTGCCTTGTGTTGAGAGGAAATTACAGAAGGTTTTATTGCCTATTAGTTTCACTTTTTGTCAGTGGTGTATGGACTATTGTCTTTGAAATCTTTTCCATGAACATTTAAGTTGTATATAGTGATATATTAAACATATTTCCTGGTGAATACACCCTTTAGTAGTTCTACTAGCTAAGTTATTTTTACCTGTCTTACTAGACGGACAGCATTTTATTTCCTTCCCTTCTCTGTGTACCTCGGGAACAGTAAACATTGACATTTTCATGATGCTGTACAACTACTATAATATCAAGTGCATGACATACTGTCATAGGGAGACAATGTACACAACAAGAATATAAGGAGACAATTTACACATACTGTATAGGGAGGGGGGGGGGGGGCTAAAACCTGCCCTTAATTTTTTTTTTCATTTTTCTATTTTCTTATAACAGGGATACATTCTGCACTATTATATATACTGTTTAAATATCAATTTTGAGTTACGATAAGATTTTACTTATCCCTTCCTTTAAGCATGTATTGGGGCAACAGATTTGATCTAAAATGCATAATTAGGTTTTACAAAAACATGTAGCTCATGTGCACAGGCATTAACTAAATAATACCAGAAAAATGCTACTTTTTATTTACTATATTGCTGATAATAACATTTGCAATGAAACATTCTCTATTAAAAAAAAAAAAAAAAGAAGAAGAAGAAAAAAAAAAAGCATATTCACTAGTGGTCCCAGTGTATGTATGGGAAAGGGTATAATGTTCAGTGTAGTGCAGGTACAAAGAAGATGGATGACTGTATAAATAACAATGCAAAAAGATTCATTAAGTGGTATGTAGACCTGATGTTTTAAAGGATGGTTTGCAATGTTGCATGTCTGTTTAGAATGAGGTTCGGGATTCAGCTGAAAATTTTATAATTTGTTAATGTGTGAAAGCTTTGCCTTTTTACAGTCACTGCTGCCTGACGCAGTAAATATTTAATTGTTAGGGTGTGTCCTATTGGGTAAGCAGCAACCATCAACATTACAATGGTATTAAGTAGATGGATGTATCAGTGTACCTAGAGAAAGAAGAAAAACTCTGATCAACTATGTTATACTCATCCCCATCACAGTGATCTTTAAAAAAAAAATTCTATATTTGTTTGTATCTTGCATTGACTCAGATTTGTATATAAGTGATATATAAGTAGATGTAACTGGCCAGCTTCAGTTCTGTTTAAGAACAACACTTGAAATCTTAAATCTGCATAGCTTTATAAGTCACCACCCACACAAACATGCAAATGTCTTTCTGATTGCAGTTCAGATATGTCCTCTAAAATACTGTGCATGTAAACACAATAGAAAAATATGTTTTAAAGGGTTTGTAAAAGATCACCTTTATTTTTAATGACTTTTTTATTTTATTTTTACATTTATAATGAGAGCAGGGATAATGTTTAGTGTTGATGTGGATTCAGAATTAAGGCTGATTTACATCAATCAATCATAAAATGTTATGACCACCTGGCCAATATTGAGTAGGTCCTCCTTTTGATGCCAGAACAGCCCTGACCCATTGAAGCCTGGACTCCACTGGACCTCTGATGTTGTGCTGTGGTACAGTTCCTGGCACCAAGCTGTCAGTAGCAGATCCTTAAAATCCAGGAAATTTCTAGGTGGGGACTGAACTAGATGGATTTAATTCATTTTTCTAGAATATCCCACAGATGTTTGATTTGATTATTGTCTGCATTATTTGGACAGTGGGTCAACACCTCAAATTCGTTGTTGTGTTCAAATAATTCTTGAACTAGTTTTCCAGGGTGGCAGGGTGCATTATTTAGCTAAAAGAAGCTATCAGGGAATACAGAGCAGGGTAAGAAGATGGCTTGGTCTGATGAATCTAGGGTTTTTTTTTTTTTTTTTTTTTTTTTTTGCCATCATGGGGAGATCCGGGTGAGTGTACTGTACATTACTTACCGGATTCTCCAGTTTCCTCTGACAGTCCGAAAGTCATGCAGATTAGGCTAATTGAAATTTCCAAATTGCCCGCAGTGTGTGAATGTGCGTATGAATGTTGACAAGAGGTCCTTTCAGTACCATGCTTCTAGAAGATGGGGCATCCCCCTCTTTTAATTTAGTGGATTTTTGTGTTAACATAAAAATCATCTGTATACAATCATCACATGATTGTAGTGGGGCTTAGTATTATGCAAATACAACCTGAGAAGAAGAACAACAATTTTTTTTTTCGCTGTGCCATTATTTATTTAACAAAAATGAAACCATAAAGAAAAAACATGTGGGCAATAATAATTACCCCCATAGTGCTTCCACAGGATTTAAGAGTTGAAGCTACAGCCAGGTGATGCTAATCATCAGCCTTTAATTGATCATCAGCAAGTATGCAGACCTCTATAAAAGCATATGTTTTGGCTGTTTGCTGGTCAGGAGTATTCAGCAATGTTTTAACACAATGCCAAAAGGAAAAGACATAAGTAATGGACTTATAGAAGCAATTGCTGCTGCTCATTAATATGGAACAATTATAAATTAATTTCCAAAACAAGTTGGAATTCAACGTTCTCCATGAGAAGGGTTATTTACAAATGGAAATAAAAACAATTGCCAAAAGTTGTTATTTACAAGTGGAAATAGAAACAGTTGCCAATCTTACCAGAAATGGACAGCACAGTCACCCCAAGTTCAGAAAAAAAGAGCTTCATCTCAGACCCTACAGGTCTCACTAAGCATGTTAAGTGTTGACCATGACAGCACAATTGGAAGAAGACTGTTGCTAGGAGTTGCTGTTGCTGTCTAAAAAGAACCTGAAAGCATGACTAAGGCATGCAAATCTGCTTCTAAACAAAGCACAAAGACTTCTCAAACAATGTCCTATGAACAAATGAGACGAAAGGAGTTGTTGGGCGTTAATACCCAGCTCCATGTTTGGCCCAAAAAAAGCAAGCATTTCAGCGGAAACCCTCAAACTCACTGGCTTTCACAGTGGTGGAGGGGTGATGATTTGGACTTGTTTTGCAGACACAGGGCCTGGGCACCTTGCAGTCATTGAGTCAACCATGAACTTCTGTGTGTAGCAGAGTATTCTTGAGGCAAGTGAGGCCATCTGTCTGAGAGCTAAAGCTTGGTCAAAATTAGGTCATGCTACAGGACAATGATCTGTAGTACAATGACTAAAAAAAAAGAAAATCAATATTTTTGAATGGCCTAGTCAAGTGAGCCTAATCAAATGACTATAAGAGAGCTGTGCATATGTAAATTCCTAAAAATTTAAATGAACATACACCCACTCACAAAAGTGAATACACCCCTCTAATTCCAGCAAACATTGCAAGCAATGTTGTAATAAAGAATGGCTTTCTGTGAACCTTCTTTCTAAGAAAATACTTAGAATTATTACATTTTCACCTTAAATTTAGGACTAAATCTTAGTAAAGATAAAAATGATTCGCGAAACATCTTAGCCCTATAAACAGCTCCTAAGGTAAAAATTGTTAGGAGTAGAGAGGAGGACTTTTATGAGGCTTAAGAGTTTCTACGAATCACAGAGGACACAATGGCAGAAAGAAGAAATATTCTCCAAACACTGAACGTAAAGCTAAAAGTAAACACTGCTCTTCTGTCCAATTTGTTTTTCTTTTTCTTTTACTTCCTTACATCTCTCGTGGATTGTTGGCTACATACCATCCAAAAGTGCAACTTAAATAGACTGTCCTGCAATCATGTAAATTGGTAAAAGCTAACCATCAATATGAAATAGATCACAAGTAATGAAATCAGTATGGTAAATTAATGTAAGAACTTAAATATAGTAAATACTGCATGGAAATTGGTTGCTTCAAAAGTAGACACATTTTCAACATTTGGCTGTTTTAACCCTTAGGAGTCAGTGAACTGAGACTATGTCTGTTCCCAGAGCCAAACAAAAATTTTGAAAGACCCATAAAGTCAGTTTTAGCAATTTAATTGATATCGAGATCACAAATCCAGAGCACACTGAATACACAGCCAGCACCTCGGATCTAAAGCTACTGTAGGACTTTTATATATTAAACCTTTTACATCTAAAGTGCTCACTATTAATGAAACTATCACAGATCTGGACTTTATATAGTGTATTTAACAGAAACCTGGATTAAACAGAACAAATCTTATATCTTTAAATGAAGCTAGTACTCCTGGATGCAGATACATACATCAGCCTTGTCTAACTCGTAGAGGAGGAGGCTTTGCAGTTTACAGTATATTTATAACGACAATTTAACTATCGTATAAAACTCGGTCATAAATATAACGCAATTGATGTTCTCTATAATAACATATGTTTAACCACAAATAATAAGTCTGAGCAGTTGAGCAGCGCTAATTATTAGTTAAAGACCACAAGGGCTGTACTCCAGATTTCCTCTAAAACATGGTAATTTCTGTAGACAAATACAACATATCTCTTGACTTATTAACAAAAATAATCCTAGATTTTTATTTAATACTATATCAAAATTAACAAGGAATAAGACCACCACAGAAATCTCCACAGCAACAACATGCAGTAGTGAGGACTTCATAAAATTTTCAATAACAAAACTGTAAACATTAGGCAAAAAAATTCAGGTTCTGAAACCAGACAATTTAATGACTGCAGATATTAAGCTAACCGTACCAGATCAGAACCAGAGTATTCAGAGTAGAATATTTTACTCCCCTTGAAGAGAATTAACTAATTTCGCTCATCTCTTCTGCAAAATCATCAACCTGTATATTAGCTCCACATTTTCTCAATCAGATAGTACCAGCAGTAACGGATCCCCTGTTAAAAATAGTTAACTCTTCACTGAGCAATGGGTTTGTTCCAGAATCCTTTAAATTAGCAGTCATTAAACCACTAATTAAGAAACCTGACCTCGACCTGTCAGCTGTGCAACTACATGCCGATATAAAACCTCCCCTTTATCTCTAAAATCCTGGAAAAGATAGTAGCGCAGCAGCTACAGTATCTCACAAACGTGTGTACACCACTTACATTTTAGCAACCTCATTATATGTTCTCAAGGGACAAAACTATAGAAATTAAAATTAGATATACTTTAGAGTAGCCAATGCGCAGCTTGTATAGCACTACAGATTTACCGTCCTCTAACAGTAACTTAACATGTAGACTTTATTGTGTAAATAACTGGCAACGAAAATGAGTAAATACAGTGGAACCTTGGATTACGAGCATAATTTGTTCCGGAAGCGGGCTCATATTCCAAAACACTTGTAAACCAAATAAAATTTGAATCCCATAAGAAATAATGAAAACTCAAATTATTTGTTCTACAGCCAAAAATAAATAAATACATAAACATAATTAATGCAATATATAAAGTAAAAATAAAACAAATGAACCTGCACTTTACCTAAAAAAAAAAAAGTTAAAATAAATCCCGACAGATAAGCGTTTCCATTTGTGCGTGCAGGCGTTGTGTATTTGTGTATGTGTGTATGTGTGTGGAATTAGCCCCTTCCCTCACCTCATCTTACACAGTAAAACTCCTCCTTCCTCCCCCCACCTCGCTTTTTATGTTTCATAACAAACACACACACAAAGGAAACACTGTTTTAACGGGAAAAACCCCTCTCTAATGACACTCGCATGAGCGCATACTAACGGACTCACTGCTGCAAAGTAAAAAACAAACTGTGTAAAGCAGAGAGTGTGTGTCTGTATGTGGGTGAGAAGCCGGGGAGGGGGGTGTAAAGACGTGCGTGTGCGTGCGTGTGTGTGTGTGTGCGTGCATGCGTGCGTGCGTGCGTGCGTGCGTGCGTGCGTGCGTGTGTGTGTTGGTGTCAAATTATGCACGCACACACACAGGAGAAACGCTGAAACAGAGAGGGGGATGTTGATTATACCAGTAAGAGACGAGCACTAAGACCCAGCAGGGGAGACGATTACCCACAATTCTGCAGCAGAAAAAAGAGAGAAAAATCATTGGCTCAGTTGTGATCACGTGACGCTCAGTGTCAAAACAAGAGCGCATGCGTCATACATGATACTCGGCACTCGTAAACCAAGACTTGCTTGTTTTTCAGGTGAAAATGAATTCAAAATCCTTGCTCATCTTGTGGAACACTCATAAACCATGTTACTCGCAATCCGAGGTTCCACTGTATGTCAAAACTGTCCAAAGTGTCAATATTTTGTGTGAGCACCATTGTTATCTAGCACAGTCCTAAATCTCCTTTGCATTGAATTCACCAGAGCTGCACATGTTGTTGCGGAGATCCTCTTTCACTCCTCCATAATTATATCATGGAGCTGCTAGATATTAGACACATGGTGAGTTGCCACCTTCTGCTTGAACAGGTGTTTAATAGGATTCAGGTCTGGAGCCATACTTGGACACTGACAAACACATGTACATGGTGAATAGGACATGTGATATTGCATGGTTAAATATGTACAGCTTTACTGATGTACATCACTTTTGTTTCCAGCTATTTTGACAATAATGGCTCTATATTGTTATTTTCAGTGAACAGTAATTCCATTTTGTTATACAAGCTGCACATTGACTACTCTAAAATATATCCAAGTTTCATTTGTATAGTATTGTCTTTTGAGAAGATATACTAAAATGTTTGCTGGAATTAGACGGGTGTATTCACTTTTGTGAGTGGGTGTATGTTCTTATCTAAATAGGAATAGCATACGCAAAATGTATCAGTTAGTATTCGTCACAGCACAGAGAGAGCGCTTGTAAACCCTTAGGAGTCTGAGGGTGTTTTGCGGCCCTGAAGAAGTTTTGACATGTCCTGACATTTGTATATTTTTCAGTTACTTATAAACATATAAATGTCCAATGGCTAACTGTATTCAGCACAAACTAGGCTACAGTAATATGTGAGCAGCATGTATGTACAAATTTGTATTTTGGATAAAATAACAGTTATGCATGATAATTGAAAACAACAACAAAAAAAACCACTGAAATAAGTTCACAAAACACATTCATAACATTTGCTTACAAGACTTTTTTTTTTTTGGTTACATGGGTCTTGTAGTCTAGAGTTTTTACTTCAAAATGATGTGATAATCATCTTGATCAATCATTCACAGAAAACAATATATTCATTTACATTTTCTAAGGCACTTTTTGTTTTGGAAAGGCCGTATGCGAGGAGGCGTGAATGATCATGAATAATGCTCCACTTCACACCAGAGAAGACAAAGACCCGAATAATGATCTGCATAAATACCCCTTTCAAGTCAGGTCAAGTCAAGTCAATTTTATTTATATAGCGCTTTTAACAATTGACATTGTCGCAAAGCAGCTTTACACAATAAAAAGAAGTAAGTCTGTATGCAATGTGTATGAATCAAAATGATAAGATTGTCCCTGATGAGCAAGCCGAGGGCGACGGTGGCAAGGAAAAACTCCCTGGGATGGTAATAGGAAGAAACCGTATAATAATGTGTACTGGAAGTTTAGTGTAACAGGAGATGTGTTAAAATTAAAATTAAAAGGAGTCCAGTTTGTTCCTGGAGGCTCAGGTAGACTGTAGGAGATTCCAGTCCTGAGCTATCGAACAACTGAAGTCAAAGGTCCCCAGAGCATCAATCGATGATAGGACAGTCTTAATGGAAACCATCCCCAGCCACCATACAAATCCAGGCAGACCACACGGGGCATCCATGAGACGAGATCTCCAACCAGAAGCAGGACTCCAGGACGGGTTAGACGGCTCCAGAGGGCAGAGGGGTCTGGATCACTGGCAACTCAGGAGCGAACATGAGGTCAGGCCTTTCAGTCAGGTCTGTGACAGAGGGAAGTGCTACAAGAAAATAATTTTTTTACTTTGTTTGTAGTTTTATTTAGGATAAACAAGATTCACTTGCAAGAATCTCAGGAACAGTTCAAAATAAATAAAATGTGTAGAAAACAGACATTCAGGGTAAAATGATGCAAACAAAAGCAGTGTATGATACAAAAAAAACCCCTACAAAAACATACATTCAGGGTAAACTTCAACTGGAACAGAGCAAAATAAAGTGAAAAAAAATAATCAGTGTAAAAAACTGAAACAGACATTCAAAGCAAAATGGTGCAAACAGGAACAGTGCAAGATAAAAATGGGTGTATGGTGTCTACAGTCACACATCCCTGTGCCACTCTTGAACGCAGTTCCTGTTCACCTGAAGACACACGGGAACACTGCCATGCACTGCTTTGCAATACACACACAACCTTTGACCAGCAATGGCAGCATCTCTGGCATCTGAGGTCAGCACAGCTACTGGAACTAGTATATGGTCAGTACTTGTCCGTTTTGGTGCTACTTCCTGTGAGCCACCACAAAGCTCTTTGGTAAGTTGTTCCATAAACTCTTTATGGGACAGGTTGCCATATAGTTCTTTATGCACAATGAAAGCACTGGTGGCAGCAATGTCCAAGAACTGTAGAAAAATCTTCCTGTACCACTTCATTGTTTTGTGCTGTGTGGTGTAGTACTGTAACAGCTGATGGTCGACGCCCCCCGTGTGCTGGTTGTACGCAGTCACAGTTGCAGGACATGGAAATGTCTTTGTAGCAATTATTTGCATTCCGAGGGCAGTTTTTCCTGTTGTCTCTGTATGTCCCACATGCTTACCATGAAGATTGGTGAACGTCTTTTAGGAGCTTTGGTCTTGTGTTCTTGATAATGTTGAGCAACATGTGAAGGACATAAGAAACTGGATGTTAATTAGCTTCTTTCTGCTTAATCGTGACAAGACAGAAGTTCTGGTACAAGAACACCATACAGCTAGAAGTAAGCTTTTTCATCACACAGTAACTCTGGATGCCCTTTCTGTTCCATCAAGTACAACAGTAAAAGACCTTGGTGTGATTATAGATTCCAGTCTTTTATTTGAAGCTCATGTACTGTAGATACTATTACCAGGATAGCATTCTTTAATCTCTGAAATATTGCCAAATTAAGTAATATATTGTCCCTAAATGATGCAGAAAAATTTGTTCATGCTTTTATTACCTCTAGACTGGACTATTGTAAAACCTTACTGTCTGGTTGTTCATTTAGGTGCATAAACAAGCTTCAGTTACCCAGAATTCAGCTGCGAGAGTCCTCACTAGAATCAGAAGATATGGGCAGATCACCCCTATCTTATCCACACTGGTTCCCAGTAAAATTTTAACCTATAAAGCATTAAATGGCCTTATGACGCAGTAACTAACTGAACTGCTAGTATCTTACGATCTACCACGCCTACTTTGATCAAAGGATGCATATGAGTATTATGGTGATCTGGTATGTTTAGATGCTGTCTTCCCAACTCGCACTGATCACTCAATTTTGTTGACGGTGAAGTGACTAGTTGCTTTACATCACAGGGAGCCCTCATGTCTCTGTTTCTTTCTGGCTCTCCCTTTTAGTTATGCTGTCATAGTTAGTCCTGCTGGAGAGTCACTCAAGCGTTCAGGACGGGAATTTCCAAGGCCTTCAATAACAAAGTAGACTCCCTATTAACTTAAAAACATCCTCTGTTATATTGAACTTCCAGCTGCCTAACACAGTACTGTATGTCTGCATAACAATTTCTACTATCTAAAATCACCCAAATGAGGATGGGTTCCCTGTTGAGGCTGGTTCCTCTCAAGGTTTCTTTCTACTGGCATCTCAGGGCGTTTTTCCTTTGCCACTGTCGACCTCGGCTTGCTTATCAGGGACAACCTGATCAATCTGATTCACACACATTTTCTTACATTTCATACTTATTTTCATAATTTTTCCTTTCATTGTATAAAGCTGCTTTGCAACAATGACCGGTGTTAAAAGCACTATACAAATAAATGTAAATTAAATTGTTTGTTTGTGTGTGCGTTGTGGAATGGGGGGTATGTAGTATATTCCACATAGGTCAGAAAAGCCAGTTTTTCATTCACAGGAGGAACTCTGAAAAAGACACCTGGAAAAGTTGCTTAACAGCCTTGCTTTCTTCAGCATGTACCTACTGTGCTCAATCAACTGTGTGTAATGTGCTGTCATCAACATGTGTTGTTCATGGCTAAGGCTCATCAAACCCACTTGCCAACATCTGATCTGTGCAATGTTATTATAGGCATGGTATTATTGATTCTCTATTAACATAGTAACCTGCTGGAAAGGATGAGAAAAAAAGTCAAGGGGGGATGGGGGTAAGTATCATGCAAAGTGGGGATGTAGGCAAGTTAGCATCTGTTTTTTGCAGGAATAGGTTTTGAAATGGCAAGGTGTATTCCCATATCACCATGTATTAATTTAAAGAAATTTAGTTTTGGCTATCTAAGTTAGTTAATATACTAACTCTCTGTTTTTCAATGGTCTCTACTTTTTACTCCACAGACAGTGGCCATGTTCACAGAGCTTACATGTCAAAACTTCAGGAAGAGCAATCTAAAGCAGTGCTCTGCCACCACTAGGAGAGCACCAATATGTTATTGCTACTCAGGTGAAAGTAATGATAGTCATATGTACTGGTTTACTAATTTCAAGAAATGGTGTAATAACAATAATTCTTTTCAAATACCAGTAAGGAAAACACACTGAGCCACTAAAGGGACATGGGAGAAATTTTTTTAGATGATTAAGAGTATATCAGTGTAAATAGATAATTGATGGACAGTTTCTAAAAGCATATCTTTGATTTGGTTGTTAGCTCTTAAAATTCAGAATTTTGCATTACTTTGTTTTAATAAATATATACAAGTATATATGGGTCAGGACTGAGCAATTTAAAGTGACCTATCCTTTTTCAGCGCAAACTAGGCAATATGATAAAAAAATTTAAAAATTTTATATTAACCTAATATACAACTATGAATGAGCAATAAATAATAAATAAAGAATGACTGGTTTTGTGAAATCTCACAATGAAGTTTTTTTTTTTTCAGTTTATTTTGTTCACTTTTATGATTTTTACTGATGCATTTAATTAAAACACTTCATCTACAATGGCTTACTCAAGTGATGAAACACTCACCTATCTTATAGAAAAAAATGCATAGATGTTTAGAAAACTTTTTTCAAAATTAAAATAAACGCTTTTTTAAAAAAAAGTCACAATTAAATTTGTGCAATACATTTAATATTCTTTTAAATGCTAAACTACTAGCAAGTTGCTGTGGTAACTTAGATTGCCACTGTTATTACTGTGTGACCTACTTTATGTTGCACACTCTAACGTTATGTTGCACCACATATTTCGGCCTAGATTTGTTACAGAATTGTATCGGATACTTTTTCTGCTGATATCAGAAAATATACAAATACAGTACATATGCAAAATATTGCATTGGTTCCCTTTTTACTAATATCTTTTTAGGTGCAAGTTCCTTTTAGCTGTCATTCATATATATATATAAAGTATCTTAATATAAGTATACTGTATACAGTATACATTTGAACATCTGAAACAATAACTGACTATTCTTGAGAGCCACATCCATAACAGTAAAACTCAAAAAGACGGCCTCTTGTGCTGCCTGTGTGGATCAAGCCTCTTGAGGCATGACTCTACAAGACCTTTGGGGGTGTGCTGTGGTGTCTGGCACTGAGAAATTAGTGATGGGGTGAGGCTTTCGTGGATCTGACTTATTTGTCCAACACATTCCATGAATGCTCGGTCTAACTGAGATCTAGAGAATTTGGAGGCCGGATCAACAACCTTGAGCTCTTTGCCTGCTAAGCTCCATATGAGGCCCACTGGGTGTTCTACATTCCTGATGCAAAAATTGTTGAATTTTTTTTTTACATGGGCTTTTCTGTTGGATTTGACCAGACAGGCTGCCCATAAGTGTCCACGATACTGTTACTGGTATATATTTGATAATCAATGTTATTTGATTCACTTGACTAGTGTAGCCTTTCAGTCCTAATTAGTACATATTAAAGATTTATGGTTATAACTTGTTAAACATTTTTTTTAACATTTTGTTTAAAAAAAAAGGTGGAATTATTGGTTGGGGTCTTTTCTCTCTCATTTGTCAGGGTCAAAAAGTACAGATGGCACACAGCACTTATTGACATTTTCAGATTAGATATCCCAGAGGCTGAGGTATTTAAGTGCTTTTATTTTCCTTTGTTTTGTTTTCCTCTCTCCGTCTCTCTGTATAAAAGAGACATATTTGAATATCAAGAGAAAATATATTGTGTTCGTAAAACAGGCTTCTTGTGAATGGGATTATTACTGTCATGGTACTCCCTCATCTTAAGTAAAGTCAATGTCACCTGCTCCTCAGCTCCATACTCCACTCCATTCCTTTCTTTTTGTCACATCATGCACTGCTCTGAATGCACCGGTTTATAATCTCAGTTCATCATCTTACCCTATTTAAACATGCAATCAAACCACCATGCTCCAGGATCCACTTTCTCAGCCTGGATCGTGACCGTATAACCTACCACTTATGGATCCAGCAGAAGTTGGGCAAACTGGGGTCGGCATTGCAGAGCCAAGGTGCTATTCTGGATTCTCAAGTCGTGTAGGCTTTATTGTCACTTCAACCATATACATTAGTACACAGTGAACCGAAACAGTGTTCTTCCAGGACCAAGGTGCTACATGCAACATAAATTTACAACATACATTAACAGAAAACTAACTAGCTAACTAAGAAGCCTAATTAGCTGGCTAGCTGAGACAAGACAGGTTGACATGACAACATAAATTAACAAAAAGACTAACTAGCTAACTTAGAGACCTAATTAGCTGGCTAGCTGGGACAAGACAGATTAACATTTAAGTAAACAAGAGACAATATACAGTTCATGTGCAAATGTGCAAACAAGAGCGACAAAGTGACAATGCGACAAACATGACATTACAATACTCTGTGGTAATGAGGTGATGAGTTGAGGTAGTGGGAGGAGAAACAGTAAACAGTAAACATTCCGTAAGTAATAGCAAGGATAAATAGTTAGTGCAACTTAACAAGTAATGAATATTGTGCAAAAGAGCATTTATAGGTTTGTGTACAATAGTTTGGTAGTGTAGATCAGTGTGTATGCGTGTGTGGTGATTAATCAGTCCAGTCTCAATGTTCCGCCTCACTATCTGCTGTAGGTTCTTGCGGTCGGATATGGCACAATTCCCAAACCAGACAGTGAGTCCTTCTATAGAAGGTGTTAAGGATTGGTGGTGGAAGCAGGGCCTTCCTCAGCCTTCTCAGGAAGAAAAGACACTGTTGGGCTTTCTTGTGCAGAGAGCTGGTGTTGAGGAACCAGGTGAGGTTCTTCTCCAGGTGGACATCCAAGAATTTGATGCTGTCGACGACCTCCACAGGTGAGCTGTTGATGCTCAGCGGAGAGTGGTTGCTCCTGAAGTCAACAACTTTCCTTTGTCTTGTCGACATTCAGAGACAGGTTGTTGTCTTTAGGCAGGTTGTCAGTCCGTTAGCCTCTGTACTTTCTCTTTGTACGCTGACTCATTGTTCTTGCTAATGAGACCAACCACAGCTGTGTCATCAGCAAACTTGATAATGTGATTTGAACTGTGTGTCGTCATGAGTCAGCAGCGTGAACAGCAGGGGACTGAGCACATAGCCTTCTATTACTCAATGTGGTGGTGCTGAATGTACAGTTCCCGATCTGTACTGACTGAGGCCTTCCAGTCAGAAAGTCCAGGATCCAGTTACAGAGGGAGGTGTTCAGGCCTAACTCTTATGTGGTGCGATATGGAGAACTGCACCACGAGATGTTTTTAACGATAACTTAAATGATAAACTTGATAAACTTATGATACGCATGGGAAGACCTTTCCGTTTGGAGATAGTGTGGGATTATTAATTAAGGAACTTAAAAGGAAACAAATGAAAACTAAAAACACAACAATAAACGGAGCTCCGCCGTCTACGTGAGAACGGATGGGGCTCTGGAAAATAAAATAAAAACTATATCCTCTCGGGGCCTATGTCCTTACCGAGGATTTATTTAGAGGACAGGGAGAGTTTGTGCTTTGTGCACTTTAACTTAATCTGAACGCACACGCTGGACTGATGCGTGACGCTCTCTCTCTTGCCGGCGTTTTTGACAGACAGGATGGAGCTTTGCCTCCGTCTTTTAACAGCTTTGTCTGTCTGTCTTTGTCTTCTTTCTTTCTTTCTTTCTTTCTTTCTTTCTTTCTTTCTTTCTTTTCTTTGGTCTTTGTCTTGGCCCTGATACCTTTCCCGGTGCTACCTAAATAATCACACGAAGTGCAGCGGTATCAGGACCCATAATATATTAACACACTGCCAGGTGTGGCTCGTTCAGGCTGATTGCCTGATGGCGGCGTTGCCTGGCAACCACATGTATAAATGGCAGCGCCTTTGCCTGTTCAGAACTCCGCGTGGTAGCAGCCTGCGGCTCTGTCCCTTGGTTGACCCATGTCGTTACACCAACAGGCTCAGCTTCCCAATCAGGTGTTGGGGGATGATAGTGTTGAATGCTGAACTGAAATCTATGTACAGCATTCAAACGGAGGTGTACTTATTGTCCAAGTGTGTGAGGGCAAGATGGAGTGTGGTGGAGGTGGCATCGCCATTGAATGGTTAGTATGATATGCAAACTTCAGTGGGTCCAGTATGGGGACCCAGCAGGGTTTTTGTGTCTCATGACGAGCCGCTCGAAGCACTTCATGAGGATGGGGGTGAGTGCAACAGGATGGTAGTCATTAAGACAGGACACAGAAGACTTCTTTGGCATGGGGACGATGGTGGTGGTCTTGAAGCATGTTGGAACGATGGTGCTGTTCAGAGAGATGTTGAAGATGTCAGTGAGAACGTCTGCGAGCTGTTCGGCACATTCTCTGAGCACTCTGCCAAGGATATTGTCTGGTCCAGCAGCTTTATGTGGGTTGACTTTGCGTAGACTTTTCCTCACATCAGCTGTGGTGAGACACAATACCTGGTCATTGGGAGGATTGATGGCCTTCCTCTTCATTCTGCGTGTCGAACTGAGCATAGAAGTTGTTCAGCGCATCTGGAAGCGAGCCGTCACCGTCACAGGCAGGTGATGTCCTGTAGTTTGTGATGGTTTGAATGCCCTGCCACATTCGCTGCATCACTGCTGTCCCTGAAGTGGTTATGAATTCTCTGGGCGTGTGCACGCTTCACCTCTCTGGTGGCCCGGGAAAGTTTGGCCCTTGCTGTTCTTATGACCACCTTGTCCCCCTCTCTGAAGGAGGAGTCTCGGGTCTACAGAAGTGCATGCACCTCCACAGTAATCCACGGTTTCTGGTTGGGTTGTGAGATGATGTTCTTGGAGTCAATCAGTGACATCATCGGTGCACTTGTTGATGTCGCTGGTCACTGATGATATATACTTCTCCAAGTCCGTAAAGTCGCAGTAAGTTGCAGCCTCCCTAAACATGTTCCAGTCAGTGTTCTCAAAATAGTCCTGAAGAGCAGAGATGGCTCCTCTCTTTTCTTGTACCATTTCGTGTTGATGTAAAGACACAAGCCACCACCGCAAGTCTTACCTCACAGAGCTGCATTTCTGTCGGCGCAAAATGAGGCTAGCCCGTCTAGTTGAATGACTGTGTCCAGTACTCTGTCACTGAACCATGTTTCCCTGAAAACGAAGACACAGCAGTCTCTAAACTCACGCTGTGCAGTCTGCTGGAATGGGATGTAGTCCGTTTATTTTCCATGGAGCAGACTTTGGATAAGATGATGGACGGGAGAGCTGACCGGCTAGGGTTTGTTTTTAGCCTAGCACAGACTCCCGTCCGCTTGCCATGCTTCCTCAGCCTTGCGCACTGCTTCCGATGTCCCCTTCTCTGGCCGCTGGCATCAGGCAATGACGAGGACTCAATGCCTTGTTCATGCAGCAAGCCAAGGTTGCGTAGCTTTTCCCACAGCTACAGTGGATGTCGTTAACCGGGTTATTTATTTCCAAAAGTGTCTGGCGGTGATGTATACGGACACCGGTTGTGCCGATGTCCATATACAGTGTGAAACAAACATGCTACAACACAAAAGTAAACAAACTAGCACCATTTTGGCTCCGGAGCGGCCGCTGCATCCTACTGCTGCGCTGCCATCTTGGACCTTTTATCATCTGCCGGACATCCAGCAAATCCTGATCATACTCTGTACCTTGGTGTGGCTCACAGATCAGGTTAAACAGCTATACCCCACACAAGTTTCTAATCTTTAGACACAACACACAATGCTTGTCATGAATCATGCCTCCCCACACCACTCACCTACGAAGACGACCAACTCATTGCCGTTTGTTTCTGTTGCAGTGCTCTCTAGTACAAGCTTTGTCCTTTCCCACAGAATGGTCCAAAGTAGCATACATCGTAACCCTCCTTTCAGGGAGAGCAAGTAAATGGGAAACATCCTTATGGAACACCCAGGTCCGCCACCTAATAAGCATTCACTAGTGAAATGAGTTGGGACGTCAGGCAGCAGGGCGATTATTTAAGTTACATCAAGGATCCTGCTCTGACTATGCCATTGACTTCAGGACCCTGGCTCCATCGTGTGGCTGGGATGATCAGGTGCTCTTTAACGCTTTCCTTCATGGACTTATTGATCCAATCAAAGATGAGCTAGCAGCCCGAGAGCTTCTATCCCCCCTCCAAGAACTCATTCATCTGTCAAGGCTCATAGACAACGCATTCACAAATGGGTCCACAATGATGAAAACCATAAGCTGCCCAATCCTCTGGTTCCTGTTCAACCTTCTGCTTTAACCTTTACCATGTTTTCTTTCGAGACTCTCTGAGTGACTGCCTTTAACACCGCCACAGGCCTGAGTGGTGGTTCCATTCGTCCTAACCAACACTCCGGCAGTCTTTCTGGCTCTCATAAATGTTCATCTTTGTCTTCGCCTACCTTGATGGCATCTGATTTCTCACTTGCTAAATGAACACAGAGTTCATGTACACCAAGTCCTGCTATGCCTGATGGAAAACAAGCTCTATGTCAAAGCATTAAAGTGTGAGTTCCACCAAGAATCCACCTCTTTCCTGGGGTACCTCACCTTTCCAGCAGGTATTCAAATGGACCCAGCCAGGATAAAGGCGGTCATTGACTGGCCACCGCTATCATCCAGATCTAAGCTTCAATGCTTTCTGGGCTTCGCCAGTTTTTACATGCTGGCATCAGGAACTACAGCATGGTGGCAATTCCTCTCATGTTTCTTACCTCCAAAAGGAATCATTTTTGGTGGAACTCTCAAGCTGAAAGAGTATTTAATGATCTCAAACACTGATTCACCATGGCACCTGACTCCCTGACTCCTCTCTTCAGTTTGTTGAGGTGAACGCATCTAAAACAGACATCAGGGTTTCTCAAAGATCCTCCAAAGACAACAAACTTGAAAACGTGGTCATTCTTTTCTTGTCTACGCACATCCCCCGAATGTAACTATGACATTGGAGATTGCAAACTGGCTGGAGAGAGCTGAACACCCCTTTCTCTGCAGTCCCTTAAACAGAACCCAGGGGCAATCCACATCCTCTCTCTACTACAGCAACATTCCTGTGGCTATTCATCTTGGAGGATATCAAGAACTTCTTGGCTTCATGTGATGTCTGTATCAGGAACAAGACTCCCAACCGTCCTTCCAAAGGCTTTCTCAAACACCTCCCCATTCCCCATCGACTCTGGTCTCATAATACCCTTGATTTTGTCACATGATTACCTAACTCAAAAAACTCCCAGTTTCAGGCAATTTCCACCACAATTCTGGAAGGCCTTTTACAACCTAATTGATGTCACACCCAGGCTCCCCGGTTTTCATCCTCAGAATAATGGACAGATTGAACAACCAAGAGCTTGAAAAATCACTGAGATACATGACCTCACAGGGCCCTGCGTCTTGGAGCCATTATCTCCCTTGGGTTGAGTATGCACACAAGTCATTACCCACGTCCTCCACTGGAATGTCCCCTTCACACAATCTGCTACTCAAAACCACATCCAGAAAGCTGTTCTTAAGATTCATTGGCACTTTCACTCTCATGCATTATAAATCTCATGCATTATCAATCCATGTTCCATCAGATTGGCTCTTCCTCTGTCCATGCATCTCGTCACCCCAACTTCCATGTGTCCCAGATATGCAGGTTGGTTTAATGCCCTCTGCTTTCACATCCCACAAACTTCTCAAGTCTTATGACTAGAAGCTCGGCCTCCAGTACCTTGTGGACTGGGAAGGCTAAAAGTTCCAGTCAGATTCATCCCAGACCATTCCCTGATCAGGGACTTTGACAACCTTCACCCTAAGGCACTTTCAAGAATGTGTTATTGGGGGGATGGAGAGGGGTGTTATGTAATGGCACGCCAGGTCACACCCCTATGTCAAGCAAAGTCAAACTACCACGCTATCAAACTACCATTCTCAGCCAGATTATTGTGTGACTTCATGCCCAGTATTCCAGAAATCCAAAAAACTGCCTCAGTTTTCGGATCTCGACCCTCACTTTGTTTCACAGAACTCGCTCACATTTCTCACTCTGGACTTTTTGCTTGCGTGGATGCTTGGTTGCAGACTTCTGATCTCTTTTCTCGAATCTGGATCATGGACTTTATTGAATCGCTGGTTTTCAACCATGTCCGTCTAAAACTACAATATAACTCCTCCTCTACACAACCCAGCAAAATAACTTTCTTTTCGCTACAAAGCAACCAGTGTTTTTTTCAACTTGTGCTCTGCACTTGGATCCACCTCCCCAGCCCGGACCGTGACAATTACAGAATGTTTTAGATTTAAAACGTAAATAAAAATATTTATACAGTTGTAGTGATATACAGTTGCATACACTACTCACAATAAGTTAGGGATATTATGAGAGATACATACGGTGTTGGTTTCACTTCAGACATTTTTGGGATAGGGAGGCAATTTTATTTGGGTGATAGACACACTTCATTTTGTGTTTTCCATGTAATGGTCTCATGGTGTATCAAAGGGAACAGGTGTGCCTTATATTGGGGCCAATACCAAAAGACAACCCTTCTCAATATGCCATCAATTTCAACATTCTGTGGGTATAAAAAGCTGGTATTGTCAGTAAGTCATTCCAACTTCATCATTCCATGAACAGCCATGAACACACAACGTCACTTAACGGACGAGCAAGGCCACCTGCCATGGCGCGCCTTCAGGTCGGTGGCAGGCAGTCAGATGTCAGGCAGTGTCATCAGCAGACTTGCATCAAGACACAGAACTACTGGCAGAGTTCATGACAGACCCAGGAGTGGAGCCCCACGAGTGAAAGACCGCAACGATGACCAGTACCTAAGGACCTATGCACTCAGATATTATTATGCAACTGCGACACAGCTGCAGGCCCGTTTACGAGATGTGAGGGGTACTAGGGTTTCCAGACAAACCATTCGCAACCGACTCCACTGCTTTGGCTTGAATGCCAGACAACTGTTGCAGATGACTCCACTGAAACCAAGACACCACTGTGAACGTTTGCAGTGGGCACAAGACCATGTGACATTGGACAATGCAGCAGTGGTCTACTGTCCTGTTCACTCATGAGTGTCGAGTCACCGTTGCTGGAGAAGGCGAGGTGAGCGATACGCTGAGGTCAACATGGTCCCCAGAGTTTGCTTTGGTGGAGGCGGTGCAACAGTCTGGGCAGGAATCAACAATCAGCGCAAAACAGATTTGGTTATTGTAGATGGCTCAGTCACTGCATGTTCTTACCTCAGAGACATCATAGAACCCATCATTATCCCCCAATTCCACCAGCACACCCCCAACTTTCTGTTCATGGATGATAATGCTCCACCACATAAGGGCAGAATTGTCACAGCTCGACTTCAGGAAGTAGAAGTGCCTCATATGGTATGGCCATCAATTTCCCCTGACCTGAACCCCATAGAGCACGTCTGGGACCAGCAGAGACTGGATAATCGTACCCCACCCCCACATGACCAGGCAAAACTGCATGTAGCATTTGTGGAAGAGTGTAACGCATTGCCTCAGAACAACATCATGAGGCTAGTGAGGAGCATGAGACGTCTCTGTCAAGCTGTCATTGCGGCAAATGGTGGAAACACCCGCTACTGACATTGTCAATTTTTGTTATTTGGGGCTATCCTTGTTATTGTCTAAATTTTGGGGGTAATAAATATTAAACTATACATTATTAGTAATATCAAAGGGAACTTTAACTTATTTCATTAAAATTCTGAGCAAATAAGAAAAGCATTCATTTAAATAACAATATCCCTAACTTATTGTAAGTAGTGTAAATGGTTTCTTAAATTAGGAGTGTTAGTGTACACTGATCAGCCATAACATTTAAACCACTGTAATTAAAGTAAGTAACATTAAATATCTTACGACTTTGGCAAATGTAGGCCACCAAAGGACAGATGACCCAGCAACAGGTGAACCATAGCATTATTGACACAAGTGGGGAGTGAAGCCTGTTTGGTCTGATTACACAGAAGACTCTCTCTAGCACAAATTCCTTTAAAAGTTTAAAGGGATATTTCGTAAATTAAAATTGAGGGGCATATAAGTTAATTACAGTATGTCTTGGCTGTTATAAATTTTCATGCTCTGCCCACCAACAATGAAGTTTGTTACCTGGAACACAAGTACAATGTAAGTAATCAACCCTTGTGGAATTTGTAGTTTCAGTTACCGTTATGGAAAATCTGTGAAAAGCAAAGAGTTCAATTTGTATAAACATTGTAACTCTGAAACCAGCTCTGTTTAGCCTTCGATCTTGTCATTCATGAGGATGTTACTTTGCCACACATCATCTACCTAAACAGAGAAAGTACACCTCTTATGGCCCCGGATTCCCTAATAGCAGTGGCCTTTTATAACAGGATAATGTGCCCTGCTGCACTGCAGAAATTGTTCAGGCATGGTTTGAGAAAAATTACAGAGTTCAAGTTGTTGATTTGGCATATAAATTTCCCATAACTCAAACTGATCGGAATCAAATAACAGCTTACAAGACTTAAAGCTTCTGCTGCTAATGTCCCAGGGATCTGTTGCTAAAACCTAATTTTGGCCAAAAGCATTTTGTTTTTTTTGGCAGAATTCAGCTACAGGAACATCACAGTTTGCCCAGTCCCCCACATACACAATTAGATTCAATTTGTAGCTGCCTCATTAATACATTAGTGGTAAAAATATATTTTATATTTTTATATTTTATTTTTTTATATTTCATATTTTATTTTTTTCTTATGTATTTTTGAAGATGTTTGTATTGTATTTCTATATCAAAACTTATTCTTATTTAAATTTTTATTCCACTATTTATTTTCTTATTTCTTGTAAATAGGTTTTTTTTTTTTTTTTTAAGTCACGGGCGGTCGTATAAGCATTTCACTGCATAGCATACTGTGTATGTGACAAAAACATTTTTTATTTGAAATTAACCATTTAGTTGATGACTCACAATAGATAATCCAAATATACTCTATGCTTAAATGAGAAAATGGTCAGACAAATATTAGCAAATTTGCAGAGAACAGGGGTTGAATGTGTTATGCTCTCAGCACTCTCGCTCTGTTCAAAGCCTGCTTCCTCCCCTTGACATTTCTGTTCCCACGCTGTCTTGTCACTTCCCACGCCCCCGGATCGCCTGCCTGCACACCGGTTTCTCATCTGGCGCTGATTTCTTTGAGTTTATAAGGAAGCGCAGCACGCCAGTTCTTCTCCAGATTAGAGTGCCCCACCCAATTCTCTCGGATTTATTTTGATAGTGCTCACATTACCGAAGTTTATCTCATTTCTCGCTTTTCTTCTTTTGTTTCACGATTCGGATTTGTTTGCCTTGCTGATAGATTTCCCTGTTTTCTGGCTCTCCCTGGCGAGAGCCATGCCTGCCAGCCCCCCACTTACGGAGGAGAGTCAGGAACATGTAGATCCTTCCTATCCCAGTGTTCTTTTTTTTTTTGAGCTCCAAGCCTCCACCTTCTATTCAGAAAGATCCCGGGTGGCATACGTTATCACTCTCCTCACTGGTAGGGCTCTTGAGTGGAGCACAGCTCTCTGGCACGCTCACAACCCATGTTGTGAGAGTTTTGAGGCCTTTTCTGGAGAGATGAAGAGGGTCTTCGACCAATCTCATGTTGGCAGGGAGGCTGGAGCTAAACTATTACACCTGCACCAAGGATCACGCTCCGCCTATGACTAAGCCATCGAGTTTTGGACCTTAGCCACCTCGAGTGGATGGAATGACCGAGCTCTAGCAGACATCTTCCTGGAAGGGCTGTCAGAGGCACTCAAGGATGAGCTAGTCTCCCGGTAACTTCCCTCTGATCTCCATGAACTCATCTACCTCGCCGCGAGGATTGACTCGCGTCTTCGCTCAAGACGACCGACCCGGAGGTCACCCACCCCTCAGGAGATCAACAACTCCCAGAACCGATCAGATTGCGGTCAGAGCAGTTCAACAACGGTCAAGGCATTGAAGATCCCTTGCATTTCACTGGACCTTCCACTGGCAGTCAGAGGAAGTCCCCTACCGGCCATCACTCACAGAACTCTTCCACTCACTCTCAGAACGTCAGGGAATCATTCTGCCCTTTTGTTATTAATAAATTACACGCTGCTCTGGGTCTCGGTCTCTCATGGTTAGGCCCTATTGATCTTCTACCAGGCACCTCTCCGCCTAAGGGCCAACTGTACTCTTTGTCTCGCCAAGGGAGAGAGGCTATGAACACATACATCATGGAAGCTCTTGTCGCTGGAATCATCCTCCTCCCCTGTGGGGGCAGGGTTTTTTCTTTGTAAAGAAAAAAGACGGGTCCCTTTGTCCATGTATTGATTACAGGGGCCTCAACGAGATCACCGTCAGGAACCGCTACCCACTCCCCCTCATGGCCACTGACTTTGACCTATTCCAGGGGGCCAGCATCTTCACGAAACTAGACCTGCGAAATGCTTTTCACCTTGTACGTATCCGTGAGGGCGACGAGTGGAAGACGGCCTTTAACACCCCTACGGGACAATACGAATATTTGGTGATTCCCTTTTGTCTGACCAACACCCCCCCCCCTCCACAAATTCCTTAATGCCTTTGTGTTCGTATACTTAGACGACATTTTCATTTTCTCTCAAGGCCTGGAGAAACACTGGCACCATGTTCGTCAAGTTCTTCAGAGACTCTTGGAGAATAACCTCTATGTCAAGGCAGAGAAGTGCGAGTTCCACACATCCTCCACTACCTTCCTGAGGCACTGGCCCACACTCGCGGCGAGACCGACCTCCAACGGTTCCTTGGTTTTGCCAACTTCTATCGCCGCTTCATCCGAGGATACAGCTTTGTCGCCACCCCTCTGATCTGGCTAACCTCCGCCTAAAACCCGGTTCTGCTGGAATAAGGAGGTGGATCAAGCCTTTGCTGGCCTTAAGAAAAGGTTCACCTCTGCTCCTATCCTCACCATGCCCAAACCGTCCTGCCAGTTTGTAGTTGAGGTTGACGCCTCCAACACTGGCGTTGGGGGTATTCTTTCCCAAAGGTCCACCCAGGACAACAAGATGCATCCTTGTGCATTCTACTCCCGTCGCCTATCCCCAGCTGACGTAGGGGACCGAGAACTCTTGGACATCAAGCTAGCTCTGAAGGAGTGGAGACATTGGCTGGAGGGGACTGAGCTCCCATTTCTAGTGTGGACCGACCATAGAAATCTGGAGTATCTGCGCACTGCCAAGAGACTCAATGCTCATTAAGCTTGGTGGTCATTATTCTTCTCCAGATTCAATTTTATTCGTCCTACCGGCCGGGCTCCAAGAGTTCTAAGCCAGACGTTCTCTCACACCAGTTTTCTCCCTCCCAGGACCCTACGCCATGCAACACCATCCTCCCGTCCCATTGTCTCATTGCAGCTATGGAGCTGAACATAGAGACCAGGGTTTAGCAGGCTCTGGCCCAAGAGCCTGGGCCAAGCAATGTCCCACCAAATCGCCTCTTCATTCCACTTCACCTACGCTTGCAGGTCCCAGACTATCTTGCCACCCGGGCGCCGCCTGAACCCGCTTCATCATCCAGCAATGATTCTGGTGGTCCACATTGGGGAGGGATATGTCCAGATTCATGGCAGCCTGCGACATCTGCGCCCATTGTGAGTGCGACAATCAACCAGCTGCTGGCCTTCCCGGACACCTACCGGTTCCTCAACGTCCTTGGTCTCACATCTCTGTAGACTTTGTCACTCGACTACCTTCGTCTGAAGGCAACCACTGTATCATGACCATTGTTGATCGCTTTTCCAAATCAGTGCATCTCGTTCCTCTTCCCAAGCTGCCATCCGCCAAGGAGACAGCAGAGCTACTCATCCTCCACATATTTTGGCTCCATGGCGTCCCCATGGACGTCGTTTCAGACTGGGTTCCACAGTTCATATCTCGGTTTTGGGACGCATTCTGCAAGCTCAATGGAGCTACTCCCAGCCTATCGTCAGGTTTCCATCCCAAGTCCAACGGACAAACTGAACGAATGAATAAGCATTAGAGGTTTCCCTCCGTTGCATGACGACGCGAGACTCAACCACCTGGAGCAAGTTTCTTTCTTGGGTCGAATATGCCTACAACTCTCTTCCTTCCACTTTGACGGGTTTGTCCCCATTTCAGTGTTGCTTAGGCTACCAACCTCTGCTCTTTCCAGCTCAAGAATTACAGGTGGAGACTCCCTCAGCCCAAAACTTTGTCCGCCGCTGCAAACAGATGTGGCTACGCGCAAGATGAACGAACCGTCTCCTCTTATAACAGACAGGCGGACCGCCACCTCACCAAAGCCCACAGATACCGTGTAGGAGACAGTCATGCTCACCATGAGGTACATTCCCCTAAAGACACTGTCTCGCAAGCTCTCTCCTTGTTTCATCTGCCCCTTCACGATAACCAAGGTAATTAACTCGTCTGCTGTCCGATTCTTACTCCCCTCTTCCATGCGATGCATTCACCCCACCTTCCACGTGTCCCTGCTAAAACGCATCATAAAGTGTCCGCTAAATTTGACAATTGTCCGCTTGATTTGATTATAAAATAATAAAATTAAGTGACTTTCCGTTTTTTACACGCTGTCACTTTTCCTCCATGTGCTCATGCTTACACTAGCCTGTCTGTGTCCTTCCCACGCCCCCGCTTCCACCTCATCTGCACACCTGTCTTGAATCACCGGCTGATTTCTCCAGCATTTAAGCATGCGCTGAACGCTGCTTAAATCGCTGGAGTATTGTGCGTTCTCACCTAAATTTTCTCGCGTTTTCTTTGTTTGTCTTCACGTTGCCAAGTTCGCTTTGTTTCTTGTTTTTGCTTTCTGCCTTTCGTCTCGGATTTGTTTGCCCCGCTCTTTGATCTCCCGGTTTTGACCTCGCACCTCCTCTTCTGGCTTTTTGAATTCTCGTTCACATTTTCGGATATATAGCCCCGCTGTTTGATCTTATGGTTACTGCAACTCCGTTCGTCTTTTTTATATTGACTCTCGCTTTCCGTTTTGGCTCTGACGTTTCGCCGACTGACTTTTTGGTTTCCGACCCTCGCTTTCACTCCTCGACCACGCCCCCTTCCAAGCCTGCTGTTTTTCTTCCGCGTTTGGATCCATCTCGCTCCGTGACGCCTCGTGATATAGAGAGCAGAATTTCTAATCTTTCCTGTGGTGTTGGGAAAATATAATTATTGCATAGGGTTTTGAGTAAGAGTAAAAAGGGATTTCACAAGTGCTCTTTTGGGCCAAAGTAAGTTGCTCCAGACAGTTTTAAATAACATCACTTCAAGCTGTTGCTGACCCACATAACTGAAGAAGCATTTATTTCACAACCTGAAAAAAGTGATGGGAATAAACAGAAAAAAAAAACACTCATTTACGTTGAACAAAATTGGCAATAACACAGGGTTTTGTTTTTGCTTGTGTGATGCTGATACTTAATATGTAATAATCAGTAATTTCCATTATTTTCCTTTCTGTTAATTTTATTTACGATATTTGTAAATAAAATTACAAATATTTGTATTTCTGCCTTTTCTGTACAAGTCATAAAGGCCTTTAACGATCACTGAGAAAGTTAGATAAATGGTTTATTTGGCACTTTCACAATATATGCTGCTTGCTGTAAAAAAAATAAATAAATAAAATAATAATAATAATAATAAAAAACCAATAGGGCTTGGATGAGATGATAATGCTGCCTTTGCGTGCTGGTTATGTTTATAGTCTGTCAGTGTTTTTGCAGCCAGTTGAGTATGTTTTGGATGCTACTAGGTCTGGAGTGGTTTATGCATGTTTTCCCTGCTAATTGACAGACTACATTTTTTTTTGTATTTGCATGTATACTGCTTTTACTTCTACCATAACTGGCAGTGTAAAGCAATAGAGTTGTCTGTGAAGTTGGTTTATTTTGCCTAATTATGATGGTTGCTGCTTTACACCATATTTAATTGTTCCCCCAATGAAATAAGCCGCTGTTCTCCACCCCCCCACACACACTCTCTCTCTCTCTCTCTCTCTCTCTCTCTCTCTCTCACACACACACACACATACACACTCTCTCTCTTCCCTGCAGGAGAAAAAGAAAGAGCACCCAGGAGAATTGTGGGTCGTTCCTGCTGCCGCCTACACTGTGTTAATGAGGTGCCTTCGGGAAGGGGTAAGACTGCTGCGTTGTCCTCAGCATGGTGTGTGTGTATTTTTTATTTTTTTGGAACTGGGAGTGGGGGATCTGCGTGATAATGAACCACTGCAGCCCCTACAGGCATTGTTTGCTAGCCGCAAGTCAAGGGTGGATGGCAGACTTAGTCATCAGTCAGTGCTGTCATACTCTCTCAACGCACCTGCAGCAGCATTTTCCAGTAATGTTTCTGCTTATCACCTCAACAGTGGTTAACACAGCCTGTGCTGTTTAATGGTAGAACATACTGTAAGCTGTCTTCAGCCCTGGCCGCACATACTATGTTATAGAGCTCACAGCAGTTTACCCGAGAATCTCTCTCTCTCTCTTACTTTCTCTTGAAATACTGAAATACAATTGCTGTGAAATACAATTCTCTGGATATTAAAGATTGGTAGGTCATTAAAATATTTTCAGGGAGATGATTAGGAAAATCCTAAGAAGATAAGAAGAATATCTGCTAGAGCTGGTAAAGGCTTACGATGTGAACTAATTTATTAGTAAAAGCATACTGCAATGTTTCAGTATGAGCTAAAAATTTTACAGTTATTTCCTCAGTTGAAGAAAATCTTATTACTTGATTGACATCTTCAAGTACTGGTTCAGCTGCTGCCAATTATTTGACTGCTAGCCTGTCAGTAGTTATCAAAAGTTGTTTGCTCTCTAGCACTTTGTGTAAGTGCCCAAATGTAACACACTACTATGCTTTTGTTATTCTGTAGAGTTTGTAGGAGTAACATTGCCTTTGGGTAGATATTCCTAAAGTTGTGTCATGAATGTAATGACTTTCTCATTACAGTGCTTGAGTGGCCCAAAGGTGAAACCTTTAACTCATGAAATTCTTACAGAAACTCACATTTAACATTAAGTAACTGTGCATTTGTAGAAAACTTAACCTGTGACTCCAGGCAATGAGAATAATTTTTGCAAGCTATTTTTCTCCAACTGAATTGCTGCACTGCTCAAGGCTTTGCATACAGCCCTCAAATGCCTTATTGGTAGATTATTTTTAGCATTCCCTCTCTTGCTTTGTGTGTATGAAGTGCTGGGGAGGTGCCATGGTTAATAAGGTGATGCCATAATGAAAACACTAGCTGTGTACCTCTCTGCACTGCATCTTTCCACCTTGATGAACCTTGAAGGCCCAAGGAGCATTCTTACATTCCAGGACAACTGATAAATTAGGCAAATCTTGTTACATTAATACACCCAAATAATCAGTGTGCACCTTTACACAGCAATCTTACATGCATTCTTTTCTTTGCTTCCTGCTTTATTTTAATGAAGGATAGGTGTGGTAAAGTTCCCATAATAGAAAATGATGTTTGGAAACTTCAAATAATATGATATAATTTTGCCCTATGGTGGCTCAGTGGTTAGGGCTCACACACTGCAAAATTCCCAGGGTTGATTTAACACCCCAAGTGTTTATATATGACCTAATGGTCACGAATGTACTCTGAAAGTCTTAAATCAACACTCTGGGTGTTAATTCAAGACTAAGGATTTTGCTGTGCAATTCGAATCATGGTATTGTTTAGTTTCAATTACTCTTGAGGAAAACCTTCTTAAGCTCAGATATAAGTTACTTTGACTAAAGGTAGAGCTGTAGAGATACAGACAGAAATATCATTATAATACCATAGTCATTTACTAATGATACCCGTCCAATTCCAGGTGCTATGGTGTGTTAAGCCTAGTGTTCTGCTGTATTGAACAAATGACACAAAATGACAATGATGTCATGGTTATCCATGGCAATCAAAGCAAAGCAGATTGCTAATTGTGAACTGTGAAAATATTAACAGGAGGCATTACAGAATAATCTTAGTAATACAATCCTGCAAACCATCTGGGTTCTAATCCAAATTAATTAATATAGCTAGATAATGCACTTCACTTAACATCATGAATACCCTAGTACCCTAACCAGTCAATCAATTAACTTTATTGTCATTGTTATAAATAAGAGAGTATAAATAACAACAAGATTTCATTAGCGCATCATCTTTGCAGCAGGGCAATAGCCTTAATGGCTATGTGAAATAGGATATAAGGGGAGAGGGGGGCGCGTATAAAAAAAAGTGTGTCTATTGTGTGTGTTGCATCAATGCAAAGTCCAGTTTACAGTTATTGTAAGAGTGATGTTTGATATGTAAGAATAGGTGTGGGCATGGCCAGAGAGGGGATAACCTCACAGCCATTGGAAAAAGGCTGTGGGACAGTTCAGCGGTTCTGGCACATATGTTCTGGTACATACCTGTTCCTTCTACTCGAGCGGAATAACTGGAACAGGTGATGTGCAGGGTGATGCTGATCATGCAGTATACTGTGCAATCGCTGAAGGCAGCATGTGGTGTAGATAGTGCTAATCTCCGTCAGACCAGTCCCGATCATTTCCCCTCGCTTTCACCACCCTCTGCACTGCCTGCTATTCGGCCTTAGTGTAGCTGGAAAACCGCACCAAGTCCATGTCAGCACACTCTCTATAGCACAAAGAAGAAGAAACACTGCTGGGCTATGACAGAGGTGATATTATTACCCCAAGTTAGGTCCTCTGTTACAATTAGGCTGAGAAATTTAACTGGTTTCTGATAGTAAGTGGTAAGTGAATGGTCCTTTGCGAAAATCCACAATCATCTCCCTGGTCTTCTTCATACTGAGGGACAGAATGTGGGTATCACACCCAGCTGTCAGATGTTCAACCTCCCTTCTGTATAAGGACTCATAATTTTTAGTGATGAGGCCTAACATTGTGATGTCATTGGCAAATTTTATGATGTAATTAGAAGGAAGGGAGGCCCAGCAGTCATGTGTGTTGGGTGTATAAAGTAATGTACTAATGCACATTCCTAGGGGATCCAGGGGTTAATTCCCACTGTGGATAATATGTGTTTGTCTACTCATTTACACTGTAAGCGATTTGTTAGAAAATCCATAGTCCAGTTACACAATACAGTGTGCTTAGTCCAAACTCACAAAGCTTATTTTGGAGCTTGTTTGGCAAAATGGTATTAAACAACAAACTAGTTCCGGATGTTTTAACATACTGTAGAATGGAGCACAATAGCCACGGCATCCTCTGTCGATCTATTTGCTCTATATGCAAACTGGTAATGGTCCAGTGTGGATGGTATCACCAGCCTCACCCAAACATTTTTCAGGTATAGTTGTGAATGCAACCGGTCTGTAATCATTTAAACAGGTAATGTTTGTTCTTTTCAGGATGGGAACTATTGTAGATTTTTTTGAAGCAGGCTGCCACCCATGATGTGGCGCCAAGTTATGGAATAGCCTTCCAATTAATTTTCAAGTCTCAGTGTTTATGTTTAGGCTGAAAACGTATTTATTTAGCCAAGCATTTTTGTTTTAGGTAAAGGAGCAGATCTGAAGGACTAGAGTCCTACACTAGAGAGGATGTAGAGTATTATGGTGAACTGGTCTGTTAAATGCTGTCTTCCCCACTCGCATTGATCACTCAGGTTTGTTGATGGTTAAATGACTGGATGCTTTACATCCCAGGGTCTGTGTTTCCTTCTGACTCTGCCCTTTTAGTTACGCTGCCATAGTAAGTCCTGCCGGAGTCCCTGTTTGCACTCTGCACTAAATATACATTGACCATATACATTATGTAACGGTGACCATACCTAACTGGTATGTCTTCTCTTCTCTTCTCTTCTCTCTTTCTCCCTCTATCTGTCAAGCTACATATGCCTCTCCTGAACTACCAGTGATCCAGACCCCCTCTGCCCTCTGGATCTGTCAGACTCATTCTACTGCCCCGCCTCTGGTTGGTGAACTTGTCGCATTGAGGCCCTGTGTGGTCTGCTTGGGATGCGTGTGGTGACTGGGGATGGTTCCACTTTACCATAAAGTTGATCCTAGCCTCGGCCAATGCAGACAGCTGTTCTCTAAGGACTTGTGACTGCAGTCACTCAAGAGTTCAGGACTGGAATTTCCATAAACAAACTGGACTCCATATTAACTTAAAAACATCCTCTGTTATATTGAACTTCCAGCTGCCTAACATGCAATATGACTGCACAGCAATTCCTGCTATCCATTATCACCCAAATGAGGATGGGTTCCCTGTTGAGTCTGATACCTCTCAAGGTTTCTTCCTATCGCCGTCTCAGGAAGTTTTTTCTTGCCACTGTCGCCCTTGGCTTGTTCATTATGGACAATCTGATGATTTTGATTTGTATTTTTTATTTTTATTATTATTTGTATTTTTTTTCACAATTCATGCACATTTCCATCATTTTCCTTTGATTGTGTAAAGCTGCTTTGCAACAATTGTTAAATGCGCTATACAAATAAAATTGAATTGAAGTGATTTGAATGTGGACAGCGACAGATTAAACATGGTGGCAAAGACATCCGCCAGCTCAGCTGCACAATCCTCGAGCACCTGGCCCAGCATTCAGTCTGGCAGCCATCCTGGGATTGATGTCTCGGAAACACTGTCTTACTTCATGACTGCTCAGGACTCGGGCAGTATCAATAGAGGGAGGGTTGGACAGTGGTGGATCTCTGTTGTTCCTATTAAAGCGGGCATAAAAGTTATGCAACTCCCCTGCTAAAGATGCCACATTTCACATTACAATGGAATTTGGAAGGACAATCTCCAAGTCAGCACGATTGAAATCACCCGCTGCTATAAAACTGTCCGGATGCGCAACCAAGCTGTTGTTTATACTATCATGTACCTGTGTTAGTGCTAACTTAACATTAGCATCCGGTGGTATATAGACAACACAGATGTAAACAGTTGAAAATTCACAAGGAAGATAAGATGGTATACACTTAAGCAGCATGAATTCCACGTCAGGAGTCCATTGTCTGTGTGCACCATTGTCTGTGTGCACCAAGAATTGTTAATATAGATGCACAGGCCCCTCCTGGACTTCTTACCCAAGTCTGTCGTCCTATCAGCTTGGTGAGTGGTGAATCCTGTCAACTTAATATTGCCAAAAATAGCCAACTGCAACAGTTTGCCAAAATCCTTCATGTCGCCAATCCCAATCATATTTCATCAATCTTTTAGCGGATCAACCAGGCATTAGAGAGAAAGATAGATAGGAGCAGAGGTTTGAAGGGGTTAACCTTTAGCTTAGACTCCACACCCGCCTGCTTGCCTTTCTTCCGCCTGCGGTTACAGCGTCTTCTCCTGTTTCTGGTTGTGATCTAACGATATCGGGAGAGATGAGAACATTGGGGCCAAGGTGGTGCACAGCACCACTGAGGCTGAGGAGTTCAGCACAACTGTACCGAAGCACCTCGATATGGTAACAATGTACCAATTAGCATTAAGTATATTAGCATTAAACATAAACATTCCTAAATATAGTGTTCTGTGATTTCCCTGATCGCTTCCCTGTTTGATTAGTACTAAATATGTTAGTAACTTGTGTATCAGTATTAACTAGTATCAAAAACATTAACTTATCTGAAAAAATGGTGCTAATTCATTCTTGGATAGCAGTGTCCATGAAATTTGTACATGTATTAGTGTTAGTTGGGACAACCTGATCTATGTAACAAACAGTAATTATATTGCATGATGGAGGACCTCTCCTTTTTAGAGGTGAACAAGCACAGAGAATAGTACTTGAAGGATATAAAGTAAGAAAAGACAGAGATTTCCAGTACAATATACAGTAGTAAGTGTGTATTATCAACATAGTGTGTTTGCTCTTGGGAAATGATATAGAGACTTATTCAGGTATATCTTGTTGTGATGGGAGAAACAGTGCTGTATCCACTGTGAATGTTCTTTATTTAGAGTGAGAAGGAGACTAGCATGTAGACTGAATTTCAGGTCAGTGTGTGTAGCACACATGATGAAAGGTCTATATGCACTCATCCCTTAAGTGGCATGTATTAGAGCCCAAGGCTGCAACCAGGCATCACAGTATTTCTCCATTAAATATTTATAACACACCCACTCACACCGACAGTGTGAATATTCCATCTCCTGCTATCAGTCCTCTATGATATGATAACCTTATACTGCGCTGACCCTGGTATGACTCTGTAAAATTATCATTTCTGGGCTGTTGTATAGTACCTATGTGTCTCAGCCGCTTTGCCATGTCATGCTATGGCACAACAATCTTTTCTTAGGTAAAGAGACCCTTCTAAATCAGTCATGTGCAGTGCAGTATACTCAGCATTTGGGCTTTTGATTAGTTTATAGGTACATTAGCTGCTCTTTCTAATTACTGTGATTACGCAGATAACTAGATGCTGTGTTTATAGAGTAGTGCTCTTGCACTTTAATTCATTTCAGGTCATGTAGATTAAATGGCTACAAGTTCATTACCTAGATTTAATATAGATATTTAAAAGTAATAATAATAATTGAAAAAAATCTGTGCATATGCAATCTCATGTTTGCTGCAGGTATCGAAGTGTGATGCTTCGAGGCTACATTAGTGCTAATGAAAGTGTGTTTGGTTGTGAGATTGGCTGTGAGGGAGGATTAATGGAGTTGAGAGTAAGAGAGACCAGGGCAGATGAAACATTGAGAGTGGTGTAATGAAAGCACTAGCTGGCGAGACTGATTTACATAGCTCTTTATTTAGGCCAGGTGTGCTGATCCTTCAGATGGACACAATTGCATCCTCTGTCCACCCCCCCCCCCCCTGTATATCTCTTTGTGCCCTTCTCTAGTTTTTTCTTTCTCCCTCCCTGTCTGCTCTTCGTCTTAGACACCTAGCACACTCTGTATAGACTCTCTCTAATGGATTGAGTTGTGTTCAATACACACACATCCATACACAGAAGAGTCGTGAATAGTACAAGGGTTTAAAATGTACCTGCTACTGAAATAAATCTTGAGATTGACGATTTTGCGAAAGAACTTAGCTGTTATCTGCATACTTCATTATTAAATCGTATATGCATATAGAATTTTTAAAAATAATGAATTTCTTTTAGTTTGACAAATGATACGACCTTTCATACACGGTTGGATTCAGAGCCTCTTCCAGGAACAGGAGTCGGGAGGCACATATTGGCACATGAGTCCATCACATATTTACTTAGACTTGAGAACCCAGTTGAACAGGGAACCCTGAAACAAAAAGTGAAACAAACACATCATCTTCCCTCTTTCCTTTATAAACAAAGGCATACTACCTAACAAAGTAACATAAGCATAAAATTGTTAAATAGTTCTTCTATGTATACTCAGCAATGTGTATAATGTAGATAACAGACCCTTTAAACTCATGCTTGCACAATGGGCACACAAATTGTAGTGCAAAATATTCCTGTGCAGGTTTCCAGGCTACAACTGCCAGTTGTGAAATTAATGAAGCAACTTTTTTTTTTTTTTTTAAATACACGCTATAAAATATTAGTTAATGTTGGAACAATTAACCAGCACATTCTATATGTAAGGAATAAAACATGAGTTCTCTCTTAAAGCAAAATAATCATGAGGACTGTTGCCATCTATTTTTCTATAGCACACTCGTGATCAATCACCACACACCAATGATCAACTTATTACTTATTATTGTATTTATTATTCTTACAAATAATTTTATGTAATGCTCAACATTAGAAGAATTTTGACAAACACTGAAAAAAGTTGCATACTTTAATATTTAATTGAACCACCTTTTGATTTGATTACTGCCAGGGTATCAATTTGATAAGTGTATACAATGTCAAAACTAATTAATTAATATAATTTATTTACATTATTTTCTCTCCAATGATAGTCAGACCATTGTGTAAAGCCTTCTCCAGCACATCTCAAAGATTCCCAATGGTGTTAAGGTCTGGACTCTTTGGTGGCCAATCCATGTGTGAAAATGAACTCTCATGCTCCTGATGCTAAGGAGTCCTAGCATTGTCAACTTGGAATATACCCGTGCTACCAGAGAATCCCTTGATGAACCCTTAATCATTCACTATATTCCGATAATCAGCTGACCTTATTTTTTTGGCACATAACATTACCCAACCTAGACTTAACCAACAGAAGCAACTCCCACTAGGCACTAGGTCCTAGTCATGAATGGTGCATCACTTTATCCACTTGTCTTCTTACCCTGATGTGCCCACCACTCTGGAAATTTGGACTCATCAGACCACATGAACTTTTTCTAATGCTCCACTGTTCTTTCTTTATGCTCCCTACCAAATGGAAACATTTTTTTCTGATTAATCTCATTGATTACTTGTTTCATTTTATTTCTACACAGAGGTTAAGTCATAATCCATTGATTTCTTTACATTGTGCCCTCACATTCAATATTGAACATAGCCGTGATTTTTATTTATTTTTACGATTTGATTTCACTAAGAATTTAAGTGATCTCCCATCAGGCTTATTCAGGGTGTTTTTTTTCCCGACCACACTTTTTAGAAATAGTAGTTTCAGCAATCTCCTTAGTTAAGAAGCTACTAGCGGCACCAGCTAGGGTTAAAAAACTTGTTGCCAGCAGAGCCATATTAATTACTGCAGTAATTATCTATTGGAAGGCTCTTACTTATTTTCTCATTTGAATCCAGGTGGTGGCTTTCTTTTGCCTGAGCTCTGTAGATAATGAGATCTTAAATAATTAAAAGTTATGTTTGTAGATTTTGGGGAGTAAAATAAAGATTCAGCTGTTCATTTCCAGTTGCTGCTGTGTTGTCTGCTTGTAGCTTGTGCTGTGCATGAGGCTTGAGAATTAACCTCTTATTGAATTGTAATACTGGAACTCTCCTGTGTGAAACAATACCTAGCTAAACTAAAATTTCAGGTACTATGGGACTTTATGAATGACCTTGACTCACTTCTGCATTGGATTCTTTAATGGATGATGTGTTTTTTGCATATTGAATCTCATAAGCTATAATGTTTTATCATGCATTAATGCAGGTAGTAGCGTTATCTCACCTCAATGCTTCAAGGTCCCTGGTTTGATCCTGAGCTCAATTTACTGTACAGAGTGTTTGTACATATTCTTCATGTTAGTTTCCTTGAGATTTTTACATTTACATCCCGTTCTGTAAACCAAGGCTCGACTGCAACTTTGTGCATTCGCGATCCATTTGCAGTGTGGAATAGTGGTGTGGGTCTCCTCTCTGGGACTGCTGCGGAAGACTATGGTGATACTGACTGCCTGTGAGTGCTTTGGGGCGGGGGAAGGGCTTACGGTAGCACCTGCTACTTGTTGAGGACAGTAACTGCAGGACAATATGTGCTTTCATATCTAAGTCTCCAAAAGTTCTGAAAGTCTCCAATAACGCCAGAAGTTAAAAAAATAGTCGCCAAGAGGGTTTGGAAAGTTGCCAGATTGAGTAAGAAAGCAACAGTTACAGAGCTACACTCTGACCAATAGGCTCAGTGAAGTTAATTACACGTAAAGGATACACTAATAAAAAATGCACTTTCTTTTAAGGATTTAAAGATTTCTGTAGAATCTGCTAACATGTAGTTGTGTACTCCCTTTAATATGTCATATGTTATAAGCAAAACATAAGCCAACTTAAATAAAACTGAAACTAAAGTCAACTAAAATAAAAATAGCCCATGATAAATAAGGCAATATTCAGTTGTCAGTAACTTATTCCATTGTTTTATAATGTATAAGTGAGTCAATATTGTTGTCAAACCTTATGTTACTGACCTTAGACTGGACTAGCACACAGGAATGCTGATTCTGTAGATTTGAATTTGGAATACACAATACTGGTAAACTTTGGTTTGAACATGGCCGTGGGCTAAAGTAGCCCTGGAATGGTGAGAAGGTATGTGTGTGTGTATAAGGGTGTGTGTCCATGGGAGAGGGATACAGCTACAGAGGAAGAACCCTAGAGAATTGCTGTCCTTCGCTTAATGTGTACTATCTAACCCCAAACTCTGACATTCTATAGTGGTATGGTGCTCATTCTGTGTATGAGAAGTGTCTTTTTGCTTGTTTCTTTTCATGCTATATATTTATTCAGAGGACAGCAGCATGTCAAATCTAAGTTATATTTGGGATCTGCATATTTGTCCTTTATCCCTAATAAATGTTATATAATCAGAGAAAAATTACTTAATACTAATGGCCTTGAGGCATGCTATAGAATTCTTCATTACTCCAGTGAGAGTATCCTTAAAGCATCTCACGTATGCCATAGTACAAAGGCGTGCAGGCTGCTGATATGCCACTGTATGCCCAGACCTGCCTCAGAATATATTTTGTTATAAAGCAACCTTGTATTTACGAGTAGAGTTTTATTTTCTCTAGGTCCCACTTTTTCTAAAAAGGCAGATGTACCAAGAAAAAAAGTGCCTGCTCCACATCCCTGTTCCAAACTTGCCCTCCAGCAGGCTGTCAATCATTTTCTCTGCGCTCCTCCTCAGCATCAGCTCTAAAGTATCACTCTAACCTCTCCAAAGAAACACAGAGTGGGCCAGAGGTAAAGCAGCAACTCTGGATGCAGCTTTCTTAGACAGTCCTTGCCCTTAACACATTAGTATTGCATTCATGTGATACACTATACATGTGTGTTTTCAGTGCTCTGATGGGGCACATTTATAAACTGACCTTTCCACTGAGACCAGAGTTGCTGGTGCTATTGCAGAGAAAGCAGGCCGATTGCATCGGAATAACGCACAGAATAAATGTGCCTCAATGATATTCCCACACTGTAATGTTTTCCTTTTTCCAGGCACTTGCTGCTTGTTGAATGCTGCTAAATCTTTAATTTCCACTCGTTTCAGCCATGGAGAGATATGCCCAAGGACAGAAGGCTTAGAGACAAATACCAGCACAAATAAGAATCTACTTACTGGCCTTGGCTTTGTGTAGAAAAGTTCAGGAATTTATTCACTGAGAGATGATTTTTTTGAGGGAGTATATACCAATGATGTAATTGCATGAAATCTGGAAGCTGCTATATCTGCTGCTTTTATATTTACATATTACAATAGAGAGGAATGAAATCCTACATATTTGAGTGTAATACTTTGTTTTATTTTAGATTATGTTGGGGAAGTGATCCTGTTGTTGCCCTCCTATGCAACAAATGTTGTTCCTCTTAATCATAATAGCATGTAGAATTATTTTAGTAGTTTTTGTTTAATGAATGATATAATTATAAAAAAAAAAGTACAAATGGTAATGTTATGCCTAATGAAGTAGATGTAATAAGTGCATAATATTTCCTACAGGAGAAACATAATTGACAAGTCTCAATGTGCTCAGGGCTTTATCACAGTAGAAGTGGGACTTGCCCTCTGGTATCTGTTCATAGGCTTAACTCTGGATACACTGTGTGTCAGTGCTATATCCGTGACTAACACTTATATAGTCGTTTTCTAGGGGATTAGTGGTTAGTGATTCAGATCTATGATCTTAACTACCCAGACTGTTTTCCCCACATGCGCTGTGTAGAATAACCCATCCTACTCCCATTCCAGAGTGCCATTGACAAGGTTGGATTACCCAGAATTCTCAACATCTTGGTGTCAGGAATCAGCTATGTACAACATATTCTCTCCATTTTTGGTGCAGTTTTGGCCTCAAAAGCACACTTACACATTACACAGTATTCCTAAAATTAATTTTAAAAATATGAGGGCCATTAAGGTCAAACTAAGACTTTTAATTGTGCAGAATAACAGAATACAGGTATGAGTGAAGAAACTCTACCTATATTTCTCTATAAAATCCCCTACTACACAAATGTACTTTTCCCAGCATTTCACTAGTACTTGGATGCATCAAGTAGATTGTTTTTCAGTACACTTGAGCCATGATCAGACTGCCTACTTCATGTCAATGTCACTGCTGAAACGCTGGCTGCTGACTCCGCTAATGGCCCAAACAATCGCCATTACACATGGCCCAGTATGTGTAGACCCTAACCATCATGGAGCAGAATCTGTCTGGAGCTGGTCCTTCTCTAGAATGTTCATAGAAACAATTGTAGGAGGCTCTGACCCCCCTTAACCAGGATTGGCCTCCTTTAAAATGTTTGCACCATTCAAATATTTTACTGCAGTCTAATCACCATACTATGCTTGAAGTTTTTTGCAAATCTCAACTGATTTTATGCCTTCATTCATGAGAAATTTCATCACAGGTCGTACTTTGAACTAAATGTCCCTCATAATATCTTTATAGAGCATTGAATAGATAAAGTCATTAATTCATTTTCATAAAATTAAATACATAATGGATTGCAAACAAAAAAACTGAAAATTACACACTTGTAGTGGTTATTATGTACTCCCTATTATATAATCTAAGTCTCCCTTCCTGACTGTATCATTTCCTCAGCTAATTGGCCATTAGTACTGATAGAGGTACTGCTTGGCCAATCTGGTAAATGAATGTTATAAAACACAACTGGATGCAGATATGAATAAAATATTTTACTCCTTATCTTCTCTGGTCAATATCCCAATTAGTGCTACTACAAATAGTGTATAAATCCATATTATGGCAAAAAACACTCTGCTAAGTCAAGAGAAAAAACAGTTAATCATTACTTTAAGAAATTAAGGTCTGTCAATCAGAAATATCTCAAGATCTTTGGCTGTATCCTCACGCATGATCACTAAAACCATCACTGTCGCTCCTGTGGATTGTTCCAGAAAATAAAAACCAGAGGATAAGTTTTAGAATGACCAGTCTCAAAAAATGCTGATTTATAACAGGTCTAATTTATAATAGGTCTACTCTGCACCTATGGGAACCCCTTGGAAAACCATTCCAGGTGACTACCTCATGAGGCTAACTGAGAGAATGGCAAGAGTGTTCAAAGCATTTTATTGTTAAAATGATCTTGTATGTTGTGGAATACTATTTGTTGATGGTCTCTGTTTGCTGTATTCTGCTGTCAAACATTATGTAATTAATAAATAAAGAGTGGCAATTATTATTGTAAGTAGTTAGTGCATAATAACATTAAAAAGTGGCAAAATCCACTGACAGTTTCATGTTCTGCTGTTACACATGACAGTGCAAGTACACTGAAAAGCACTCTTACATAATCTTCAAACTACTTAAAAAATAAAAAAAAAGAATCGGCTCTTGTTTATCAAAGTAGAAACATGCACAAATTTAAGGCAATGGAAAAAATAACCTACATCTGATTCATGGACTTGTTAAAGCAAACATCGTGGGACATTGAGGCAAATGTTTCCGCAGCCATGCTGATAATCAACACAACAGCACTTCCTCAAGTGTGATATTGCTTTCATACAACAGTTCCACGAACACCATTCATTATTAACAGATTATTATATGTTTACTTTACTTAACCAGTTATTTTGCTCTGCCAACAAATATCCTTATACCCCCATTCCACTCAGTGGAATTTGCTACCAAATCTACACCAATGCAAATTCATTACAACCTCTGAAGAACTTGTTAGAGATCAGTAATAACTCCTTATAGCCTCTTTTGGGTCTTGTTCGTTGGTGTTGTTAGAGTCAGGAGGAAAAATGGAGCACATTTAAAAATTTCTGCTGACTCCTCCTGACTAAATTAAATACTTCTGTAATGCCTTGGTATCTATTCTTTAGGGCCGTTATCAAGTCTTTATTGATTCTTAAGCGCCGTTATCAATTCCTAAGCAACTCTTTATTTGTTCAGCTGCATTCGGCAGCATATCCTCATATTAAATGTCTATCGAAGCAATGTCAAAATTAACAAAATAATATATATGTATATATTTGGTCCTTTTCTATCCATATTATAGGTTTCCAGCTGCTGAAGAATTCATGTTTTTTTTTTTTGTTTAATGATGAACCAAATGTTCTTTATAGGCTTCTACTTCAGATCCATGCTGTTGTAATAGCTGTAGTTTGCGGTTTTACATTGTGCTGCTGAAATAAACAAGGCCTTCCTTGAAATAGACATTATCTAAAACCATGATATACCTTTTAGCATTCATAGTGCTTTCCAACACATGCAAGCTGCCCATACTGTATGCACTTATGCACCCCAATACCATCAGAGATGCTGGGTTTTGAACTGAATGCTGATAACACGCTGAAAGGTCTTTCTCCTCTTTAGCCCGGAGGATTTCCAACAAGAATGTCAAATTTGGACACGTCTGACCATAGAACACTTTTCTACTTTCAAACAGTCCATTTTAAAAGAGCCTTGGCTCACAGTACATGATGGCACTTCTGGACCATATGCACATATGACTTCCTTTTTGCATGATAAAGCTTGATTTGAAATCTGCAGATGGCATGGCAGATTGCTTTTGCTGACATTGGTTTCTGGAAGTATTCCTGGGCCCATTTAGGAATGTCTGAGGGCCTGAAGACCACAGGCATCTGACAAAGGTCTTCAACCTCGTACCTTACGCACAGAGATTCTCCAGTTTCTCTGAATCACTTGATGATATTACACTGTAAATGATGAGATTTGCAAAGCCTTTGCAATTTGATGTTGAGGAAGATTGTTTTTAAAGTATTCCACAAACCTTTTTAATGCACTCATTCACAGATTGGAAAGTCTTTGCTAATCTTTACTTTTGAGAGACTCTGCCTCTTTAAGAAATCCCTTTTATAGTTAATCATGTTACAGACCTGATATGGTTCTCCCAGCTGAATCTTTTCAAAATTTCTGTCTTTTTCAGCCCTTTGTTGCCCCCGTCTGAACTTTTTTGTGACTTGTAGCAGGCATCAAATTTAAAATGAAATTATTTAGTGGATAAAAGTGTCAAGTTTCTCAATTTAAACATTTATGTTCTCTATATTCTGCTCCCAACTTTTCCGGAATTCAGGTTGTATTACATGTTAAAATCAGATGCAAAATAAAAATCTTTTAATCTAAAAGTCTGTGGTTTTATAAGTTCTGTTAATTTCATAATAAAGTCTGATAACTTTCATACATTTTTACATTATTATAATATTCATTATCACGTTTTATTCAATTATATTTACAATAAAAGCACATTGTACAAGTTGCATAAAAATTGTAATTATATTTACATTAAGAAACACAGTGTTAATCAGTCACCAGCAAGGATGCCAAAGGCGTTATCTACAGCACGTCTCCCCTATATATCCTGTAGTTGGTAGTTGTACGGTTTGATGTCATTGATTATCATATCGATAAAACCTTGATAATAGTTCATAACAATTGGTAGCATTGTTGTAATTTCACTTTATGTCAGTAGTAAGTAGTTGGGTTTCAATATCAATTCATTAGGGCTCGGTATAACATTATTAAATTCCTTAACTGCTTGCTATTAAAAGATTATTATGTCGCTAACACTTTGTTATTGCAGCGTGTCAAAATTTGTTTTCATGTCTTTTTTTCATGAATTTTTTTCAATTATTTACGTTACAGCTCGATGTGGGGTCGCTCTTGAAAAATTAACCGGATTGGTACTGTACCGACCACAACAATTTCGGGAGACATCAGAAGAGGTCGATAGCAAATTGGCGCAATGAAGGTATTACTGGTAATATTGCTTAATTGTAAAAGTATTGTACCACACAATTCACACGTTCATTCTCTGGTATGACTGAATTTTCGTCTTCAAGTTTCAATTGACACCCAAGACAGCAACAAAGGAAATGATTAGGATTTAAGTGTTAAGAACCAAAATACACACATAAACTGTTGAGAGTAGTCTTAAATTTTTTATGACTTGAAAAGCTCTTGTGCAAGGGAAAACAACCTACTGAACTCCACGTTCGTATAAATAAATAATTTTCACCAGCCCCTTAGATAGTGTTTTCTGATGATATTACGCCCCTTGAGGATCAAATTATTATTTTTTTGGGGGGGGGGGGGGGCCCGTCAGAGCCCCGTTCTGTCTTAAGGAGACTACAGGGCTCTGTTAGTTTTTTGTTTTCAGTTCTCTTTGGTTTTCATTTTATGTTTATTAATTAATAATCTCACGATATTTTGTAACAGGTTCGACCCTATGTGCACGGGCGGCACCACCAAAAATGGACACGAGGTGAGGTCTTACGGAAAAAAGTACAATTTATTTAGGAAAAGTGGGGAAGGAAAGGGTTAAAGGAGGGGGGATGGAAAGAAAGGGAAAAGGAACAATGTGCATATGCAGGTCAAGTTGGGAGTGCCCCGCTGGCATGCAAGCACAGGCTGGTGAGCGGTGGGCAGCAGGCAGAGTGGCAGGATGGCAGCTCCTCCTACGTCTGCTCGCGCTGTCTCTGTTCTCTGCGGATGGCCGGACCGGCCCCTCCCAGCTCTCTCCATGGGCGCGGCCTCAGACGGGAGTCCTTCCTGACGTCTGGTGGCTTTTCCCGGGTGGGAACAGGGGCTGCAACATGGACCCCTAGCGGCCTGGACCCCTAGAGGGAGGAATTCCGCTCCCTCCTTGAAGTCCATGGGGGTGTTATCTAGCCCCGCTCGCGTACCACTCCTGCGCGTTGTAGTGCGTGTCGCAAGTACACCGATTCTTAGGCCGTCTAGCTAGTGAGCAAGGAGTGATACAAGATTTGGGCGCATGTCCATCACAGGCGCATGCCGTGACACTGCCCCTCCTTCAGCTCCTGCCCCTGTGCCCGTATTCTCCACCAGAGTGACAGGTTCGACCCTATGTGCATGGACGGCACCATAAAGCATGGACACGAGGCGAGGTCTTACGGGAAAAGGGTAATTTATTTAGGAAAAATAGGGAAGGAAACGGAAAAAAAGGTACGTTGTGCACGTGCAGGTCAGGTTGGGAGTGCCCCGCTGGCATGCGGGCACAGACTGGTAAGCGGTAGGCAGCAGGCAGAGTAGTAGCGTGGACGGCAGCTCCTCCTACGTCCACTTGCGCTGACTCTGTTCTCGGCAGAAGGCCGGACTGGCCCCTCCCAGCTCTCTCCATGGGCGCGGCCTCAGGTGGGAGTCCTTCCTGACATCCGGTGGCTGGGCGGCTTTCCCCGGCTGGGAACAGGGCCGTAACGTGGACCCCTAGCGATCTTTTCCTCTTCTGCGGCAGGGTCACCATCACCTGGCTCCATGCGAAAGTGAAAGAGCCGCGGAATCTCCGGGAGTGAGCACAGGGCTGTTGGCGATGAAAGGGAGGAATTCTGCTCCCTCTTTGAAGTCTTCTTAACATCCAATCTCCCAACCGACCCTGAGCTACACTCCCCGCTGTGTTTTCATTTTTTGGATCATTAGCGGCAATGGCTCACCAGCCGAGCCTAATTCTGCGGCCCTACTCCTTTGCGCACCTGCAGAAGGAGAGGCCGTCTAGCTAGTGAGCTTTGGAATGAGCAAGGAGCGATATTGATTTGGGTGCACGCGCATCACAGGCGCACGCCGTGACTATACAGTCATGGCCAAAAGTTTTGAGAATTACATAAATATTGGAATTTGGAAAAGTTGCTGCTTAAGTTTTTATAATAACAATTTGCATATACTCCAGAATGTTATAAAGAGTGATCAGATGAATTGCATAGTCCTTCTTTGCCATGAAAATTAACTTAATCCCGAAAAAAAAAACCTTTATACTGCATTTCATTGCTGTCATTAAAGGACCTGCTGAGATCAGGTGAGAATGTTGACGAGCACATGGCTGGAGATCATTATGTCAGGCTGATTGGGTTAGAATGGCAGACTTGACATGTTAAAAGGAGGTTGATGCTTGAAATCATTGTTCTTTCATTGTTAACCATGGTGACCTGCAAAGAAACGTGTGCAGCCATCATTGCGTTGCATAAAAATGGCTTCACAGGCAAGGATATTGTGGCTACTAAGATTGCACCTAAATCAACAATTTATAGGATCATCAAGAACTTCAAGGAAAGAGGTTCAATTTTTGTTAAGAAGGCTTCAGGGTGTCCAAGAAAGTCCAGCAAGCGCCAGGATCGTCTCCTAATGAAGATTCAGCTGCGGGCTCGGAATGCCACCAGTGCAGAACTTGCTCAGGAACGGCAGAAGGCAGGTGTGAGCGCATCTGCACGCACAGTGAGGTGAAGACTTCTGGAAGATGGCCTGGTGTCAAGAAGGGCAGCAAAGAAGCCACTTCTCTCCAAAAAAAACATCAGGGACAGATTGATCTTCTGCAAAATTATGGCGAATGGACTGCTGAGGACTGGGGTCATATTCTCGGATGAAGCCTCTTTCCGATTGTTTGGGGCATCTGGAAAAAGGCTTGTCCGGAAAAGAAAAGGTGAGCGCTACCATCAGTCCTGTGTCATGCCAACAGTAAAGCATCCTGAAACCATTCATGTGTGGGGTTGCTTCTCATCCAAGTGAGTGGGCTCACTCACAATTTTGCCCAAAAACACAGTCATGAATAAAGAATGGTACCAAAACACCCTCAGACAGCAACTTCTTCTAACAATCCAACAACAGTTTGGTGAAGAACAATGTATTTTCCAGCACGATGGAGCACCGTGCCATAAGGCAAAAGTGATAACTAAGTGGCTCGGGGACCAAAACGTTGAAATTTTGGGTCCATGGCCTGGAAACTCCCCAGATCCTAATCCCATTGAGAACTTGTGGTCAATCCTCAAGAGGCGGGTGGACAAACAAAAACCCACTAATTCTGACAAACTCAAAAGTGATTATGAAAGAATGGGCTGCTATCAGTCAGGATTTGGCCCAGAAGTTGATTGAGAGCAGCCCAGTCGAATTGCAGAGGTCCTGAAAAAGAAGGGCCGAAACTGCAAATACTGACTCTTTGCATAAATGTCATGTAATTGTCGATAAAAGCCTTTGAAATGTACTGTATGAAGTGCTTGTAATTATATTTCAGTACATCACAGAAACAACTGAAACAAAGATCTAAAAGCAGTTTAGCAGCAAACGTTGTGAAAACTAATATTTGTGTCATTCTCAAAACCTTTGGCCACGACTGTATATATAGTTTTGACCCAAAAGTTAAGACCCCATCATGCAGGGCTCTTCCTATCAGCTATGTTCTAAGGGGCTGGCATCTGGAGGACCCAAATGAAAGTGCTCATCGATTTGCGCGCCACGGGAAATTTTATTGACGGGAGGCTAACCACTGTCACTGGGCATTCCAGTTAGGCTGCTCCCTTCTGCCCCCCCGTTGGTCTCATTGGCCGGCCCCAGTCACACTAAGGCTTGGATGTCATGCCAAGCAAATCTCGTTTCTGGTAACCCGGGTGCCAGAACAGAGAGTAGTGCTGGGGTTCCCGTGGCTACGTCACAACCCTGGCATTGACTGGTCAATCCATTCCATCTCGAACTGGGGATGTTTAAGCTGCCTTAAGGGCATCCAACCCCAGTCCCAGCACCTCCGGCCCCACTACCCCTTACTACTGATCCTCAGGGCTACTGGGATGCAAACCCATGTTGAAGACCCATTCAAATCCAGAGTACACACATCTCACCTTAGTTCACTCATACACCCATCCATGGGACAACATGGTGACTTCCCCAGGGAGGCCAAGCGGAGGATGACCAGCCTTAGCGTCAAGAGCCTTCCCACTCAGCATACACTGGACCCCGAACCCATTAAAGAGTTCCGTAGGGTCCAGATTGACTCTTGGATGTCAGGAGGTGTCCATAGAGGAGGGGGTACTGTAACAATGCGGGTCTAACGAGGGTCAGAAATGCTCTGCACTGTTCAGAACGGACAGATCCATAAGCTGCTACACTGCGGAGTGCTGAAAAGACAGAGGCGTGGTCACCTAGACACGCGGTTGCCAGGCGATGCCGCTGCAGGGGCAATCAGCATGGACACTTGTGTCTATTTAAGGGTTCTGATTCCTGCGCACTTTGTGCAATCATTAGGTAGCACCGGTAAAGGTATCAGGGCCAAGACAAAGACAAAGTGCTCAGCAAATCCAAGAGAAAGGCAAAGACCCAGCCTGCATCTTCACAGGATATAGAGAGAGAGCGACATGCATCAGTTCAGTGTGCAAAGCATAAATAATTCACTCATATGAATCCTCGGTAAGGGCGAACGCCCCCAAAGTTTATTTTTACTTTTCAGAGCCCCGTTTAGTCTTGAGGAGACTTTTTTGTTTTCAGTTCTCTTTGGTTTTCATGTTTATTAATTAATAATTCATGCTATCTCCAAACGGGAGGGTCTTTCCATGCATGTTGTAAGCACTCTCATAAACTCCTATTTCGTTGACCGCCTCAGAAGCCTTGTGTTAGGACTCTAATTAGAATTAATACATCTTGTGGTGTGGCTCTCCAACCCGTGACACATATCTATCTATCTATCTATCTATCTATCTATCTATCTATCTATCTATCTATCTATCTATCTATCTATCTATCTATCTATATATACACAGTGGAATTCATTCTGGAAGCAGGCTCATATTCCAAAACACTTGTAAACCAAGTCAAATTTTCCCATAAGAAATAATAAAAACTCAAATTATTCATTCATTAAAAAATACATAAAAATAATTAATACAATATATAAAGTACAAATACACAGTGTTATAGTAAACAGTACATGTGCGCACGGATGTTGATTAAACCAGTGAGAGACGCGCCAAAACAAGAAGTGCATGTGTGCTACATGATACTCGGAATTCGTAAAACCAAGACCTAATCGTTTTTCAAGTCAAAATTTATTAAAAATCTTGGCTCGTCTTGAACACTTGCAAACCGCGTTACTCACAATCCTGTATAAACATTATTCTTCCATAAGAGCTTCCATAGTGCTCTTCCACTGTTCTGGAATCTAAGATAAATATTTTTTACTTTTGTGAATCACCTATTGCAAAAATGTCTAAGACAACTTCTATTAACTTCAGCTTCAGTCAATTTATATTTAGTTAAATTATGTATGCAAAGTTGCTCTGGCTAGTTAACAGTTTGTTTGTTTGCTGTTTTAAAGTGATAATTCAGAACAGTAAGTTAATCCAACAGCCGGAAATAAAAATTAACCAAATGGACCATGTTAATCTGCTACCAAGCTATATTTTCAAGTCAACTGCATCAGTAGAGAGTAATGTAGACAAAGGAAGAGTAAAGAGAACATCCTATACATTGCATATTTATATACGATGTTAAGGCTCCTGTTAATCTCTTACTTTCACTTAAAGACTCAAAGACAATCTTAGAGTGATTTCATTTACAATTGAAGGAGCCAATCAATTGGAAAGAGGACTGTCGACATTTATTTAAACACTACTATATAATGCCTTTGAGGCTTTTTATGATTAACAATGGTAATTTTGTTTGACCTGCATCCATTTGTATGTAAATTTCCAATTTGACATGGGATTTAAAAAGTAGACAGAAGTGCATGTCTTTGGAGTGGAAAGACTAACTGCATCACTTCGGCACCAATTATAAATTGCTATAGATTTCTTGGTTTAATTCCCCTGACAAATAAAGGCCAGAGCAGCATGTGTTTATTCATGCATTGTATCGCCTAGAATTTAAATTTCAATGAAGCACAGGGTGACACTGCTAATTGGGTAAAGAAGTGCAGCTTGGTACATTGTTGATGTATTACAATTCCTGCAATACTTTAATTGTTTTTTAATTAATTAACTTCCATTTTTATATTATTTTATATTGCAGTGTTTCTGATTATTTCTTTTTTTATCATTGTCCTCAATTATGCAGTTGGACAAAGCTAATCAATTTTTCCTCATTATTAAGGTCTGTTAATATCAAGTGTGGATTGGCGGTCTTTTCAGTTCCCTTTAGCAACCTATATGGTAAGTGATATCACCTGTCAAATTGCTGTAAAAATATGACTTATTTAAGAACAAATGTCAAGACTTTCAGTCAAATAGCAGTATGTTTTTATTATTTTTTTCTTAATAAATCTCAGTTGAATGGTCTTGAATGGCTCACTTTGCGTGATTTTGTTGTAAAGATAATCCATTCTCTGGAGAGTCTCAGTCATCTGAATCAATGCCTTCCTGGTGCTGCTACAAGCTCTGATGACTAATCAGGAGATGCTACTGTTGTGTTGCAACTCCAGGTTAAAGAAGCATTTATTTTATTGGATACAGTTGGATACTCTAACTGATATAAAATTTTGCTCTAAAACATTAAGCCTCATATATACAACTTTTACCTTTATTGAAAACTGGTATTATTCCAAAAATTAGAATATATTCAAATTTTTGGAATGATATGTATATCTTAGCAGATATACATTTTTTTAAATAGAGTTATATTTATCTACAATTTCCTATTATAATATTATAGTGAAATAGGGTTTCTGTTGGCTAACAAAGTTATGCATTAATTTCTAGAAATAGGCAAAAGTAACTACCAACAGATTGAGATAAGTTAGTTACATTTGAAATGAGCACCTAAAACCAAGCTGGCTTTTGTACAATTTATAATAATCTTATAGTAAGAAAGAAATACTAGATAAATATGCACATATTTAAAATAGTAAAATAGTTGCACTTGCTATATATATATTATTATTATTATTATTATTATTATTATTATTATTATTATTATTTATTTATTTATTTTTTTAAGTGATGTAATGGTATGTAAAACAGGCTCTCTCTCTCTCTGTCTTCCATTCTTTAAATTCTCTCTAACTGCTCTCTAGCATTTTCTGCAGTATTTCGTGGCTATCAGACATTAACTTTAGTCTAGGAAAAAGAAGGAAACCTGTAATCTCTTAAAAGTTATCACACATGTCTGAGCACTCATGATTTGTAGTCCTTCTGTGTGACATACTATATAGATGAAAGTGCTCATTAGAACAACAGTACTACAGATTTGAAAAGAGCAGAACCCAAATACACAAATTAGTAGCTGTTAGGCTTATTCTGTTATTAGATTTTCAAGAGGAAAAAATCTTTTTAAGGATTTTCCTTAATGTCTTATTTGATCTCATTCCTTTCAAGTAAATAAAGTAAACCATAACCACCAGCTATAATGTTTTAATAAGGAATACAATATGAAGGTGTGTTCTATTATAGGAAAATAATCAACATTAATCTGAGCAGATTCTTGTCCTCTAACAGGAAATCTTGTTTTATTTAAATTATGACACACCAGTTTTCTAATGATTATAATGATAATATTAATGAGTTACAGTAAATGTTATGGAATGTTCATAAGGCAAGTTAGCATAAACAATCATTTTCCCAGTAAGGTCCTTTTCTGTTCATTCTTGGGCTTAATAAGACAAAAAAAGTTTGTTATGGTACTGATGAATCGAAAATGGCATAAAACCTACCGATTGTTACAAAGCAATGAGACTCAAGTCTCCTTTCGTAAGTGTTAAAGAAAACATCCCCTACCAGAAAGCTTGACTGTTAATAATTATATACCTATTTAATTTTATTTTTGGATTTAATATCTTAAATTCCATGTTTATTGTTTACTATGTACTATAGATCATTGACAATACATACAGTACATGCATACATACAGTACATGCATACATACATACTGTATGAATGAGCTTTAACTATAGAAATGTATTGTATTAGAAGGTATGCATTAGCATATGATTTAAATTATATTGTAGCTGACACTATTGGGAACTTAACTGGTGAAGCATCAACAGTACTGTAGTATAAACAGTTACAATATCGTGCACATACTGTATCTGGTTTGACTGGTGGTTGTTTTACTCTGCTTACCCCAATTTCTAAACTCTTTTATTCTGTCTCTGTCTGGTACAGTAGCTTAGAGCTGACCCTGTTCTCAATCTCCCACAGTGAGAGCAGCTTCCTCCCCACTTCTGTAAACACTTCCCTAATTAGCTCGGCAGTGTTGGCTACACTTTCTGCAGACGTGTCAGTCCGGATGCATTCTGCCCAGCATCTCTCTGCTCTGAGACAGATGAGTGTATTTAGAGCCAAATGAAGTGCATCTAATTTCTGGATGATCTGTAAAAAAAATGGAAGAAGTGCTGTCTGTATTCGGCTTACAGAAAGTTTAAGAGCTTGAATAGTTTTTGAGTCTCATTTCTCATTGCCTGTGGTGGCCAGTGGAAAGTAGGCCAAGTGCAATAGAAGGTCCAAATTTTAAATGAAAGAAATCCTTAACGTTGTTGATTTGGCCTTGGCTAGAGAAAGCCCTGCTGTTTGGTTTTTGTACCTAATCAGCAAATGCCTGTGGAAAGAGGATTCTTTTTTCTTGCCATGTAGACACTGAAGCATCAGTCAGGCATTTCCATCAATCTTAGTCATTGATGCTAGAGAATTCCTTAAGGATTCCAATTACATCTCCATGCCTGTTGAGCTGCCTGCATCTGGCCCGGCACACACTGAAAGCAATTTACTGTGAAGGTCCCTGTTCTCTCTCCTCATTTAGATTTTTTTCGTCAGGTGACGTAATGTCCTCCAGGCTGCGGCTGACTAATAAAGGCCTGCTTGATCCTGACATATTACTATAATATGCATGAATTTTCATGTTCTCACTTTCTGGTTTCCATTTGATGCTAAAACGGCCAGTTGATACCGTGCCTTGTGCAGCATAAATGCCTATTAGGATGGAGGGAATATTACCAAGGGCTTATTTAGTGGGTTTGTGGCATAAATAACAGGCTACCTTGAGCCATTATACTAAATTGAAGGATTGCTGTAATGTACCCGGCAAGGGCATGCAACTGTAATAATTCATTTGATTATCTCATGCATCTCATTGGAATTACATTCAATTAAATTCATAGTAGTTAGTAGATTAGAATTTTTTTTTTTCCTGGGCTGGATTAACTTGTCCTGACCTAAAGAGTGGTGATACAGGTAGAAATGAATTAGCTCTAGCCAAGTCAATAATTTAGCTTCTTTTATATATAACTGCATTTATATTATACATTAGCAGTCGGGAGTCTTGGGTAAATAATGCAATATGTTTTCCCGTTTACACACCTGTTTTTTTCATTGAAAGGGCGTAGTGTCTTCTTTTATTTTGAGAATCTGTTAGTTATACACAATATCTGCTGTTAGTTATATTAACTGTCTGGCTGAAAATGAAGTCACTGTTAAAAGGGTCAGATTTTTGGACTGCATCAAACAATGACAATCTGGAAGGATCATGCCAAACCTTAAACTCTGTCGGAGAAATGTGATTGCGAAAAAATATCATGAATGGAGATCACTTTAATGAAGTGAGATTATTTCAGCTTTATGAAGTGGCTTTGTGAAAGAATCAGCGGAAGAAATAAGTAAACCACGTGTTAATATAGCTAATTGGGGAAAAAGGTCTGCTAGGGAGCATAAAGGTGGAAAAAGTCATGTGCTCTGATGAGTCCATATTTATCATATTTATTCTGTGTGCATGTCAGGTGCAGGCACAACAACATTAAATTGCAATAAAGTGAAGTCAGCTGATGACCTGAATGTACTGAATGACCAGATTACCACATCTTTGCATTTTTGTACCTGAATGGCACAGTCCAGGACTCAAACTGAAATGAAAGAGTGGTTCTGGGAGCATGAGGAATACATTTCTCACATGAACTGGCCACTACATTGCATTCTGTAATCACAGCGAAAGGCTTTTTTTTTTGCCAGGCAGTGCAAGTTTGTAATGTAAAGCAGTGTTGCATTTTGCATTTTTTAAACAGAACATTTCTAGGACTTTTAGGAGTGATTTCAATTTAGTTAATTGATACTGTTTTTCCATTTGATTTGTGAGTAGATAGAACCTGTAGCCACAAATTATTTGTTTCATTTACACTGTAGAATGAATTCAATTCCAAGTTGTAATAACTTGGATGTTTCCCAAGTGTCCAGTTTATTTTGTAATGATACAGTATGTTTAAGGATTTGCCTTTGCTATATTGACATTGCTGTTTTATTCCCTGTCATTTGAGCGCCTGACTCATATTGAGCCTGTTAGTCCTATTATTTACAGTATTTTCTTAGACTGTTTAGGTTATCGTGGCTGCCTCTCAGGCTCTTCTCTATTTAAGTTAAGCTTAATTTATTGCTGAATTCTCTTCTCTATGAGGCTCAAGCTTCTCTGTGCAATGTTCTAATTTGAAAGATTAATTTTATCAGAAGTGTGTGTGTGTGTGTGTGTGTGTGTGTGTGTGTGTGTGTGTGTGTGTGTGTGTGTGTGTGTGTGTGTGTGCGTGTGTGTGTGTGTGTAAGAGAGAGAGAGAGAGAGAGAGAGAAAAGCATGTGACTGTGTCTTGTCTGGCAAGAAAAAGTTGCAGTACTTATTGAGTAGAAATGTGCTTTGCTAGATGAGAGCAAGCTAATTAGCAGTTCCTCTTAAGTGTGAACTTTTGGGCTGCTGCAGACTGTCAGCTCTGGAGTTGTGATTCTCACAGGTTTCACTCTCCTCATTCTCACCCCACTCTTTCACTATCACCTTCCTAAAGAAAAGTAGTAGATGCAACCAGCTTTTTAAAAATAGATTTTTTTTTTAATGAACTCAATTGTCCCGGCATCACTGTAATCATTTAAGTACAAGAACAATGTCTAAATTACGTATCTAAGGTCATGCTTATGTCTGATTATGAGCAGATTTACACTGGGTGGTATTTTTTAGCGCTATCATATTTGATAGCCTTTTGTTTTCATTTTCAATTGTATTTGACATAGTAACCTGCGATTTGAACTGGCAGAACTTAAAATATGAAAAGCAACAAATGTGAAATTATGGTCCATGTTGGTCTACTGAGCTGGTTCTGTGGGCTGTGAGTTTAAAATTTAGCCTGTTAACTTGCAAGATAAAAAAAACATTATTCCTGCTAAGTAGCTGAAAGCTTTTCTGCTGCTCAAAAGGAATGCTGCAGTTCTTCAGGGGCATAATAGTTATTAGGGATGGGAATCAGCACAGACAATACAATACAATATTATTATAATACCTAGTTGCAAATTCCATTTGCACTGAGATTCTGCAGAATTTTAGAAATCCTACACTTTATTATAAGAACAAAAAAGCAACAAAAAATATACCTGAGGAGTACAGTATTTACAACTGATAAAACTATCAACCCTATCCGTTGGTCAGAAATGCAATGACTAATAAGCTACTTAAGTTAAGCCTTTATTTGTCACATATACATTACAGCACAGTGAAATTCCTTCTTCGCATATCCCAGCATAACTGGGATCAGCGCCCTGGAGCAGATAGGGTTAAGGTCCTTGCTCAAGGGCCCAACAGTGGCAACCTGGTGAAGCTAGAGATCGAACCGCTGATCTTCCGATCAGTGACTCAGTGCCTTAACCCTCTGAGCCACCACTGCCACTTATCTGTAAATCAGTAAGTAAGGTAGCTGTATACAGTTTCACATGGATAAGTGTCCGGAGCATAAAATGAGTTAACAATTATAATAAAACAGAACTGTAAAGTGTAGACAGTCGGAGGTGGGCAGATGACATGAACGTGTGTTTGTGTGCCTATAACCACAGATACCAACAGGTGGATGGATTATAGTTAATGATGGCAGCAGGTTAAAAAGGTTTATTACTGTTCAGTATAAATCCCAGATAGTACTTTAGTACTGGTATAGCCAGTTGCTATGAGCTATTGTATAGTGTGCAATAAAAATGTATTGTAATCATGCAATGAATATAAATACACCTGGTTCTGGAAGACCTTAAAATTTGTTCAAGAATGTGTCTAAAAACAGCTTCATAACAAATCAAATGTGATTTTATTGTCAACAATAAAATCCATAAACACTTCAGTACACAGTGAAATGTGTGCCAAGTGCTAGGTTCAGGACCACAGTGGTACATACAACATAAATTAACAACATAAATTAACAAAACTAACTAGCTAAGACACTAGTTAATTATATGATTAGCTAACACAACAAATTAACAACATAAATTAACAGAACTATGTAAGAACTTATAAACATCTATTTCAAACTTACAAAGAACAAAAAAGACAGCATAAAGTGCTTGTGTGAATGTGCAAATAAGAGCATGACACAATGCAATCCTCGGTCATAGTAAGTTAAGGTAGTGCAAATAAATTGTCCATGATGGATAAACAACAGTAAACATTTCTTGTTGAAGTAGCAGCAAAGAAAAAAAAAACAGTTCTTGTACAAATAACAGCTAATAAATGTGTTTGTATTTGTTTATCAGTCCAGTCCCTTTTATTGAGGAGTTGAATGGCTTTTGGGAAGAAGATGTAACACAGTCTTGATGTGAGGGCTTCAGTATCTTTTTTCCAGATGGCAGGAGGGTAAAGAATGTATTTGTGAGGGGTGTTTATGATCAGCCACAATGCTGGTCGCTTTGCAGATGCAGCATGTTGTGTATGTCTGTGATAGAGGGGAGAGAGACCGTGATGATTTTTTGGCTGTCTTCAGTATCCACTGTATGGCCTGCGGTTCGAGATGGCACATGACAGACAGTGATGCAGGTGCTTAGGATGCTCACAATAGTCCCTCTATAGAAGATGGTAAGATGGGGTTGAGGGACTAGGTGAAGTTCTCCGCAAGATCATAATTCTCAGCCCTGAGTGTTGGTGATGTAGGTGCTGCTACCGATCCTACTGCTACTGATCTTTCAGTCAGAAAGTCCCAATCAGATGTTGGGGGATGATGGTATTGAATGCTGACCTGAAGTCTATGAACAGCATTCAAATGTAGGTATCCAGTGAGGGGGCAGGGTATTAAGGTGTCTCATGATGAGCTGCTCGGAGCACTTCATGATGACAGGTGTGAGTGCAACAGGACAGTAGTCATTGAGACAGGACACGAGGCAATGGTGGTAGTATTGAAGCATGTGAAATGATGGCACTGTTCAGAAAGATTTTGAAGATATCAGTAAGAACATCTGCCATCTGCCTGGGATATTGCCTGTTCCAGTGGCTTTACAGGGGGTTGACTCTCCATAGTGTTTTCCTCACATCAGCCGTAGTAAGACACAGTGCCTGGTCATTGGGAGCAGGGTTGGTCTTCCTTGTATTGTACTGCACTTCCAACCAAGCATAGAAGCTGTTCAGCACATTTGGTAGGGAGCAGTCATTGTCATAGACATGTCCTGTGTCCATGTGTGTCACCACTGTCTGAGTGAAATTCTGGAAAAGTTTTAATCAGGATTTGGTTATAAACATCTATTTCAAACTTAGGACATCCCATTAAGCACCATTAAATCCATTATTTAAAAAAGGAATGTAATGTGGCAGCTTAGAGGAGACCACCCAAAGTCATTGGGTAGGTGAATAGGGGATTAGTCAAATAACCTACCAAGAAGCCAAGCGTACCTGTAAAGAGATCCACACAGAACAACCAGCCTGGACGAAAAGGGGGGACAATTCTTAAGAGTTTGCCAAAAGGCATGTTGCAGATTCAACAAGCATGAAAAAAGGTTATCTGGTCTAATGAGAGCAAAATGTAACATTTTGGCATAAGTACAGTGTTTGGCTCGAATCCAACAATTATCTTCTTCATCTTCATAGGAAGTGTGGTGGTGGTAGCATTATGTTATGGGGATGTATTTATCAGCAGGACCTGGGCAACTGGTCTGGGTTGAGGGAAAGATGGTGGATCCAAATACGGGACTAGCCTAGAAAAGAAATCTGCCTGAGGGCTAAGACTGGGCCTCAGATTCATCATATGACCAAAGCTCCACTGAAGTAGTACTAAAACTGTATGAGTTATAATCTTGAATGGACAAGTCTAAGGCCAGACTTTATGGGGTTAGAGAAGCATAGCAAGAAATTGTTGTTCACCAACATTCTTCAACCAATCTGGCAAAGGCTGAGCAATTTTGCCAAGGAGAATGGGCAAATACCAAAAGACAGAAGATAGAGACATTTACTTACTTATGCTTTGCATCTTCATTTAGGTAGTACATACTTATGCAGTCATTAAATGTCTGCTTTTGTCTGGTCGTATTCTTGGTAAGTTGCTCTTATTATTAAAATGCTTGCTCTTTTTACTCTTTTACAATTCTTGTTCTTTTCACTGTATTGACTACAGATTCACTAAATATTTATCTATATCATTGACCAATGTAGTCTTTCCCCAAAGTGTTGAAATTTTAATACAGTAAATAAAGGGTAGAGTTTTTGGCTTTATTTATTTCATTTGTCTTTTCTGCTTCCAAAATAAGTTTATAACTCTACATAGGTTTATTCACTGTTCAATAACTAAATTATGTATTTTAGATATACAGAAATATATTTTTCCATGAAATAACGCACACACACACACACACACACACACACACACACACACACACACACACACACACACACACATTGTGCATACACACAGTATATGCAGTATCAGTCAAAAGTTTGGACACACCTTCTAATTCCTTGGTTGTTCTTGATTTCTATTTCTTCCTACATTGTAGAGGAATGCTGGAGGTATCCAAAATATGCCATCATCTCCTTTGAACAGGTGATATTGAGATGTGTTTGCTACTTATGCCCTGTAAAGCATTCATAGTGGATTTACAATTTTTTGAGTCTGGTAACTCTAAATTAACTTCTCCACTGTAGCAGATATATAAATTCTGGTCTTGCTTGCTTGGCATGTTCTTCATGAGAGCCAGTTTCATCATGGTGCTTAATGGGTTTTGCAAATGGTTAGATGTGGACCAGAATGTTGGCCCAATATTGAATTCTATCAATCCCATGTTCAATCAGATTGGGATCTGAGGAGTTTGGAGGCCTCAGGCTTTTTGTTGTTTCATAAGTAATAATGTTAATGTGTTGTTACTGTTATGGCCTTACATTTTACATATTGTATATACTCACACAAAAATATTTATTGCATTTCATTTCATTTCACTGTTTATTTTCTATGAAGCTTCACTGAGTCACCACCATCTCATTTCAGTCCCGTTCCCTCTCAGGGCATGGAGTGTAATTGATGAAATGCATCTTCTGTGTTTGCTAGTGTCATTCTGTGGATGTGTGTTTCTGAATAATAATGTCTTTCTGACCATTCTTCTTTAGGGTAGTGATGTACATTGAGAGAGACACCTGAAAGGCCACACCAGGGAAGTGGCAATGAATGCCTGTCAAAATGCCTGGCCCTATTCATCCATCACACAGTGCAAGAACTGCCAGCTATCGTGGGAAAATCAATCACATTACACCCAAAAAGAGAATGAGCCAGGGAGAGGGTAGTAGGGAGACTGGATATAGGATGTGGACAGAAAGGCAAGGATACATATCGTCTGGGTGGTGGCGAAAATCATGATGTGAGAAAAGAGATTGAAGGAGAACAAGTCAAGTGTAGATGAGGATTGAAGAGAATGAGCATCAATTACTTCAGAGTCTAATTTGATCTGTCTTTCTTTTTAATTACCTTCCTGGTTGTATTTGGGAGCACAGGGCTAAGTATTGATCTGTTCCTGCAGTTTCATTTGTAAATCACTTCTGTTACTTCCCCATAACTGGTTCAGACAGGTTTCTGTTGTACTACAGTTAAGTTTAGCTGTGAACCAGAGAATGTGGTTACTTGTGCCATACAAGTGTGAGGCAGGTGCCAAGAGCAGGGTTGTTAATTGGAGAGTCTTTTTTCTTCTAGGTCTGCTGCTTTTTAAAAGCAGAATTGATATCCTACCCTTGTTTATCTTTGTGTTCTGCAGATGACATTCTGCCAGCATCAGGGAGCATTGTGGGAAGAAAGCATCCATCCGCTGCCCAGACTCATCAGCTCAAAAAAAAGTCTTCCCATGACTGATATGATAAACTTATTTCCTCACAGATGCATACATGTGTTGGGATGGGGAAGGTATGTGTGGCCTGATTTTAGGATCTAACTTGCAAACATTAAATACAAGTGGAATGTAACATAAAATGTCTGATTTAAAATGTATGATGTTATGTAACAAATTTATTATTTGTATACAAAGTTATTATTGGAAAATAAAAGATATCCAGTTTTTTATTATTTTCCTATATTAGTATGTGTTCTTATATAAACACAAGATCAGGTCAGAATAAAATTATGCATTAAAGGTTATCGATCTATTCCTGCAGTCATACTCAAACTCACTCTGATATTATAATTAAATTAATGGGGCAAATTGGTTTTATTGCTGACTCACTCAATCAAGCTGAAATTAACATTTTAAGATATTTTTTAATCTTTCAATAGTATGTCACTATGCGAGTCATAGTCGTTTGTTGATTTAATATAATTTTCTATTTGTCCATGATAGACTCAACCCGCAGTAAACAGAGACAACTTGAGTGGTTTCACTTTGGGTTTAATAGCTTTTCACTCTGATGTAATTATTTTATTACAGGGTACAGTGTGACTGTAAAAAAGAGAGCTACAATGGTTTGTGATGAAAATCTCTATATATATGTATGTGTGTAGAGAGGTACAGTAGATGGGAGGGTATTTACTACTTGTTGGTGTATTGGTGTAGAATTATTTATGTGTTTACACATGTATCTTGATTGATTTGAATTAAATGATGCTGGTGATGTTCTTTGGCTCAGGGGCTTTTCCTTTCCTCCCTAAAGCACTGAGGTATATATATGTGCTATAGAAATGTGCTACAGCCTTTATAATATGTGTAGGTGTTTGTGTGTTGGATGGGTTGGGGGTGGGGGTTTTAATGTACAGTAGCTGTGTTTCCTTAAAACAAAGTGCATTTTTTCCCCGGTGCATGTTTCACAACATTAAATATAACTGGTTAACAGTTAACCACAACCACATGTGTTAAATTTATACATCATTGGCAAATTCATGTGCTTTTTCTTTTCTTGTCAAAATAAGACTTTTTTTTGTCTTATTTCTTTTATGTAAGTTATTTTGAATGGTAAGGATTGACTGTTTATAGCAGGTTTATCTTTGTAAATTTGTTTCAGGGACAATAATTAATATTAAAAGCAAATCTGAGTTGATAGCCTTGATATCGTATGTAATTGATGTGATTCAATAATGCTTTTATAATGCCGGTGAAATGAAACATGGTTGGAGATGCTGTGTTAATATACACCTCATTGAGTTTTATTCCTTATATAGTTGTACTGTATACCACACTGCCTGGCAAAACAAACAAACAACTTAGCTTTGTTTACTGATTGTATTCACTCAATTTTTTGTTTTTACATTATGCAGTTATTTTGGGCTGAGTGTTGATGGCAGGAGAGTATGACCACTCCATAAAGTCTTCTCCAGCACACCTCAAATACTTTCGCTGTGGATAGAATCAAGACTCTCAATTCATGTGTGAAAATGATTCCTCATGCTCACAGAACTACAACACAGTTGAATCTTGGCATTGTCCTGGTATATGCCTTTTCCATCAGTGAAAAAAAGACAGATGTGATTCCCTAATCCTTAAGTATATTTGGGTGTTCGGCTGACTTAATTTTATTACCAGATCACATTGCTGAGTCTAGTCTTAACTTAACTGAAACAACCTCAGATCATAACACTGCCTCCAGAGGCTTGCACAGTGGGCATTTTGAATGATGGATGCATTGCTTCATGCACTTCCCTTCTTACCCTGATACACATATCACTCTGGAATAGGGTAAATTTGAACTCATCAGACCACATGACCTGCTCCAAAGTCTAATCTTTATGTTCACTATCAAATTGAAGCTTTTTTCTGATTAGTCTCACTAACAATCAGAATCAGAATCGAGTTTTATTCGCCAAGTATGTTGACTTGGTTCTGGCTGTTTGTAGCTGTCGAGTACAGACTAACATAAAAACACTATACAAAAACACTATACACAGCAATTACACAACATTCAGTAACGTTACAGATTAAATAAAGGCGGGGGTGGGTGGGATCCTGAGTATGTGCAGTAAAGTGTACATAAAGTGATTGCAAGGTAGGGCAAGTAGCCCTGTGTGCATCATATATACTATAATAGGTAGTGCAAAATACAAGTTTGTTGGAGGCATGGTGGATACTGAATGTAGATTTGCGCAAATAACTAAATAATGATTTAAAGACGTTGTAAGATCCAGTTTAACTGTTTATAAGGGGGATTGTTTGTGGAAAGAAACTGTTCCTGTGCCTGACACTTTTTTTGTGCAGAGTTCTGAAGTGCCTGCCAGAAGAGAGAAGGTGAAAGAGGTTGTGTCCTGGGTGTGAGGGGTCAGTAGAGATTTTTCTTGCCCGTTCCTGGTTCTTGCAAAGTACAAGTCATGGAGAGGGGGCCGGGGAACTCCAATGATTTTTTTTCTGCAGTTTTTACTGTTTTCTGCAGTCTGTTCCTTGACTGTTTTGTGGCTGCACTAAACCAGACAGTGGTTAACAAGTGGTTTTCTTATGGCCACACAGTTGGTTAGTGCCAATCTGGGGTGTTCTCTTATTTTCACTACTAAATATAGCTATGATTTCTGCTGAAGTTTCTTTAAAAAAAAAAAATAAAGATAAAAAAATGAAACTTGATCATGGTCATTCATATTTTTTTCAATCTCACACAATATGATGCAGATCAATCCCTGCTATCCGTTTAACCCAAATGAGGATGGGTTCCCTGTTGACTCTGGTTCCTCTCAAGGTTTCTTCCTATTACCATCTCAACGTGTTTTTTCTTGCCACTGTCGCCATTGTCCTCGGCTTGCTCACCTGGGACAGTCTTATCATTTTGATTCATACATGTTCACATCTTATACAAACTTAAACAATTATTTTGATTGTGTAAAGCTGCTTTGCGACAATGTCAATTGTTAAAAACAAATAAAATTTTATTGAAATTGAATTGAATAGGGCTTCCTCATGCTTATCAAGAATTCTTGCTTAACCCTCCAATATTTCGTGCACCCTCTCCAAGTCCGTGGGCTCTTTTGGTGGTGCGATCAATCTATTACGTGTGGATTAGAGAGCCGCAGCACGAGATGTACAGTAATAGTATTTATAAGAGCCCTAAGAGTGTTTGCCCTTACCAAGGATTTTTATGTCACTATGTGCTTTAACACTTTAAACTGAGAGTGCACGCTTGACTGGTGGCATGCTGCTCTCTCTCTCTCTCTCTCTCTCTCTCTCTCTCTTTCTTTCTCTCTATTTGCTGGTATCTAAGGAAGACTGAGGTCTTTTGCCTTTGTCTGGCTGTGTCTTTGTCTTGGCTCTGATACCTTTACAGGTGCTACCTAGTGATCGCACGAAATACACAGGAATCAGGACTCTTATATAGACATGCCAGGTGAAGCATGTCCATGCTGATTGCTTCTGCGGCGGTGTCGCCTGCCAACCCCATGTCGGGACAACCAAATGCCTGTTCAGAACTCCGCGATGTAGCAGCCTGTGGATCTTCCTGTTTTGAACAGTGCAGATTATTTTCACATGGTTCTGGCCCTTGCGAGACCCGCGTCATTACACAATTTCAGTTATTTCAGTTATTGTTCTCCTTAGTTATTATATTCGCTTGATTCAGACCAACTATTTGAACACAGTAACATCTTTTCTTTGGCCTATATGAGAAGCTACTCACAGCATCAGCATCATTTTTTTTTCAGCTGAAACATATTAATCACTGCAGTAATGAGCCAATTAAAAGTTCTTAAGTATTTTTTTTATATGTTGGTGTTATTTCTTTCACTTGGATGATAAAAGTTGCACCAAGTAGCTGAATAACACAAAAACTGCCTGTCCTCATTTTTGGCTGCAAAGCAACTAAATGTGATTATTTCAATGGGGGGTGGGGGAGGGTGACTCTTTTCTATACTCACAGAATAATTAATTTAAAAGTAAGTAAAATAATTATATAAAAAACTGAGATTTTAAAATAATTCTAAGTTGGCTTATGTTGCAGTGGTACAGTATTTTATGTCATTAAAACACGTTCCCCATTTACTCTTAATTTAATGAGTTGTGCAAAAACTTGATATAGTATCATTACCAAAAGCACATAGTGCAAAATTTTTTTTTTAATATTCTGTAAATATCCGTTATTTAAAGAGGCATTTTTGCACTATTTGCCATAGATAGTGCTGTTTCTATCTTTGAACAACTTATCTTACAGGATACTAGTTCGATTCATATTCATAAAGAATTTTTTAAATGGACAACACAAAAAATATGCAGAACTATGAATCTTCCATGAATCAGTGGCAGGGAAAAACTCGCTGAGATGGCAATAGGAAGAAACCTTGATAGGAACTGGACTCAACAGGGAATCCATCATTTGGGTGAAATAGGAAGCATGAATTGATCTGCATTCATACTGTGCAGGCAGTTCAGTATAACAGTTGATGTAAATTGATGTTAATATGGAGTCCAGTTAGTTATTGGAGGCTCAGGTAGACTTGTAGGAAATTCCAGTCCTGAACTATCGAGCGACTGCAGCCAAGTCAAGTCCTCAGAGAAACAGCTGTCAACATCAGCCAAGGTCAGAACCGTCTTCATGGTAGAGTAAAACGGTCCCCAGAACAGACGCATCCCAAAGAGACCCCATGGGCATCCACGAGTCCTCCAACCAGAATGGAGGTACCAGGATGAGTCATACAGGTCCAGAGGGCAGAGAGGGTCTGGGTCACTGGCAGCTTAGGAACATCATGTGTAGCTTGACAGAGATGGGAAAGAGAGAGAGGGGGAAAGAGAACTGGAGATGGGAGAGCAGAAGAGGAGAGATAACAGTTAGGTATGGTAACAGTCACATAATATATAAGGTGAATGTATATTTAGTGTAGAGTGCAAGTAGGGACTCTGGCAGGACTAACTTTGACAGCATAACTAAAAGGGAGAGCCATAAGGAAACACAGACATGAGGGCTTCCTGAGATGTAAAGCAACTGATCACCTCACCATCAACAAACCTGAGTGATCAATGAGCATGGGGAAGACAGCATCTAAACATACCAGTTCACCATAACACTCTATGTCCATGAGTCCCCCAGATCTGCTCCTTTACCTAAGGCAAATCTATTTACAAAAATGCTTGGCTAAATAAATAGGTTTTTAGCCTACACTTAAACACTGAGACTGTGTCCAAGTCTCTGCCCCCTGCTGTAGTTTTCATAATATGCAGTACTGACAAACAGCCTGCATCCTTTGATCAAAGTAGGCATCGCGGATCGTAAGACACTAGCAGTTCACTCAAATATTGCGGCACAAGACCATTTAATGCTTTATATGTCAAAAGTAGTATTTTAAAATCAATGCGACATTTCACAGGGAGCCAATGAACTGTAGATAAGATCGGGGTGATGTGCCCCTATCTTCTGGTTCTAGTGAGGACTCTTGCTGCTGCATTCTGAACTACCTGAAGCTTGTTTATGCACCTAGTTGAACAACCAGACAGTAAGACGTTACAATAGTCCAATCTAGAGGTCATAAAAGCATGAACAAACGTTTCTGTATCGCTTAGTGACAATATAATCCTTATCTTGCCAATATTTCTGAGGTGAAAGAATGCTATCCTGGTGATATTATTTACATGGGCTTCAAATGAAAGACTAAAATCTATAATCACACCAAAGTCTTTTACTGTTGCACTAGATAGAACAGAAAAGCCGTCTAAGGTTACAGTGTGATCTAAAATCTTGCTTCTAGCTGAATGCGGTCCTATGACTAGAGCTTCTGTCTTATCGGGATTAAGCAGAAGGAAGTAAATTTGCATCCAGTCTCTTATATCCTTTACACATTGCTCCATTTTATTAAGCTGTTTTTTCTCATCTGGTTTTGATGAGACGTATAACTGACTGTCATCAGCATTTGTTGCCCAGAGGGAGCATGTAAAGGGAAAAAAGCAGTGGGCCTAAAACTGAACCCTGTGGAACACCAAACTCCACTTGAGAACATGCAGAATAATCACCATTTAAATCTACATACTGATAACGATCAGGTAAATAGGATCTGAGCCAGGAAAGGGCTGTTCCCTTAATTCCTAATTCATACTATGATCAATGGTGTCAAACGCTGCACTGAGGTCAAGTAACACAAGCATAGTGACACGACCCTGATCAGAGGCCAATAGAAGGTAATTTACTACTTTAACAAGTGCTGTCTCTGTGCTGTGTTGAGGCCTAAATCCTGACTGATACAGTTTGTGTATGCTATTTCTATGTAGATATGCTCCATTACTATCTTTTCCAGAATCTTAGAGATAAGGAGGTTTGATATCGGCCTGTAATTGGACAGCTGACAGGGGTCGAGGTCAGATTTCTTAATTATCGGTTTAATAGCTGCTAATTTAAAAGATTTTGTAACATACCCACTGCTGAGTGAAGAGTTAATTATTTTCAACAGGGCTTCTGTTATTTCTGGCACTGTTTCTCTGTTTGATAAAATGTGTCGGTATAGGTTCTAATACACAGGTTGATGAATTTGCAGAAGAGATGAGTGAAATTAGTTTATTCTCTTCAAGGGGAGTAAAGTATTCTAGGTTCCAATCTGACATGGTTAGTTTAACATTTGCATACATTACATTGTCTGGTTTCAAAACCTCAATTTTATGCCTAATATTTACAATTTTGTTACTGAAAAAGTTCAAGTCCTCACTACTGCACAATGTTGTTGTGGATATTCCTGCAATGGTCTTATTTCTGGTTCATTTGGCTATGGTATTAAATAAAAATCTAGGATTATTTTTGTTATTTTCTATAAGAGTGGAGAGATATGTTAATCTAGCTACACTAAGAGCTTTTCTATAGTTCATATAGTTCACATAGTTTCTATATATCAGGTAATGAAAGCTGAAATTCTAATCTATAGAATTTCTATCTGTATATCAAAAACAAAGGAATGAACTTGTTGTTTGAAACAGGGACAGACGAGTCTTTTTCAGAGGGGACTGTTTAACTCTCTTTTTAACTGTTAACTTTTTAAATCTTTTTAGTTTTACTACATAATTACAGTAATTCCAAATTGTTTAATGCTAATATATATGTCACTGTTTCAGTCTACTTCAGTTGATTTAAGCATTGCCAAAATGTTTATCTTGCCAATGTTTTTTTTTCTTGGTGTGAATGAGATGATAAGAATAGTATTTGTGTTTTGTGTGTATATGTCCATACATACATTCATGTTAGGCTCCCAATGTAAAATCTCATCTGTCTCTCATCATCTGTGGACTATTGCAATGCTGACAGCAACAACACAAAGCATTCATCAGAAGCTAGGGTCATTTTGCAGGTCAGCTGTACTGTGACTAGCACAGCACAAGGCTTCAATCTCTTACTGACAGCAGCTTGACTTCTTTCCCCCCTCAGCAGCCATGACCTTTCTACCTCTATCATCATCTCAATACCGCAAGTAGCCTAAGCTCTATCGGCTTCGCTTCTCATAGTATGCTTCCATATCTGTCACACCAAATCCCTCACTGGAGCTTTGGCAGTATCTCAGAAGTTGTGGGAAAGTGTTAAATGTTAGATGACAGCACCATGAGGCATTATTAAGACTGTTCTTAATTCCTTACGACTGTTAGATTGGTGTTCCACATGGAACATGAGCAAATTTCAACTCTGAACATTCTGTAGAATGGGAATCACTTAATTATACAGTCTCAGCAAATTTTCTGCCCATGTATATCTATTTGTCTGTCTGTATGTCTGTTCAGACAGAATTTGTCAGAGCATCACCCCCAAACTGGTTAAACAGAATTTTATTAAACTTTCACAGTCCTTGGGAATTTGACTGAAGTTAGATAAATAAAAATAAAAATGTTGTGTAGAAGGGAAGTAATAAGTGGTTATTTGCCAGATTATTAACCGCAAGTTTTGACAGCATACCGCACAAATGTCAAACTATGGTGCATCTTAAATCGACTGCTGGACATAATTTAATGAAAGTTTAGAAATCCTCAGAAAAAAACAGGAAAACATTTATTTATATAGAAAGGTTTTGTCTGTACATTGGTCAGAACTCTTTCTTTCAATAATATCTTTACGCTTCATGTGTTGGAGGACCCGAAACCAGTCTCAAAACATTTTCTGTCTGCCTGTAAGTTAGGTAGAGTTTTGCCATATGGACAAACAGGCAGATGTGTATGTGGCATTCAGCTTATTTTAGCTTTAACCTTTTAACTATTTCTACAAACTCAGGTGTCAAATCTCAACAACAGTTTTTTAATGATCTGGTTTTCACCAAAGTATGCAGATCTTTGTGAGTACACTATGTGTAGTGCAAGCAGCAGAAGGCGTGTTGTATGCAGAGACATCAGAGTGGGCACGTGAACGAACAGGAAGCGGCTTTCTCCTAGGCGAAGGGGACTCAGAAGCACTCGAGTCTGGAGAGACAAGAGCCGTGAGCGAGTTAAGATTCAGACAGACACTACTCTCCAGGATGTGGCATGACGGCCTCTAAGTGGCGAGATTGTTGATAGATCTCCAGGGCAGGTGAGTTCTGATGGCCCGTGCCATTGTTATGCCGAACTCTGCAGCTGGTGCACCTATGTGGTTTGTGCAATGTATGTGTGCGAGAAGCACCTGTACTGAGTGGCTCACTGTCACATTTGCTAGATGGAGTCATATGATTAGTAGAGTAGATCAATACTTCTAAAAGTCAACTGACCTTATGCATGGCCAACAGCATCTGAAGAGTTGATAAACATCCTTTCAGCTTTGGAGGCTATTTCCTAGCATCTAGCCCATCTAAGCCATTACACCACAGCAGTAGAGTAACAGTTTTGAAGGGCTATTTCCCAGCACCTAGCCCTTCTAAGCTGTTACTCCACTGCACTGTGGATCATCTGTAGAACAAATACACAAATGCATGCACACTTTATAACATTGGTATTGATACCAGATAGACGAGTATTTCAGAAGCACTTGATATCACTTGATCTTGAATTTCACACACTATAGTTTTTAGAGTTTACACAGAAAGGTTTGAAAATCACAGGAGGTCGGTAATCACAGGAAAATGACCAGACCGGTTTTAAATAACAATATCTATAATAACAGAAATAACCTCTCTACAACCGTAGTAAGCATGTTGACACATCAATGCTTCAGGCACATGGGCTACAATCAGGTTTCTTTCCTGTCAGTCAAAAATAATAATCTGAGTCTATCATGGGCACAGACTCGCACAAACAAGATCAAGTCTTTTTTTCAAGTTTTTTTTCTAATCCTCCCCTGTCCAGTTTGGCCCTTAACATCGTGTTCTTGGCTGATATGAGTGGAACGTGTGCGTTGCCCATGGTCCCGAAAATTTGACTGTTGTCAAGAGTGGCTATTTCAGTTGCCATACAGCTTCTGTCAGTTCAAACCTGGCTGGTCATTCTCCTCTGATCTGGTGTTTCACCCTACAGAATCTTAATGAACCATTATCTGCAGGATTTTCAACACTCTGCTGCTGCCACATGATTGGCTGATTAGATAACTGCATGAACATGTGCAAGTGGTCTCAGTAAAGTGAACAGTGAATGTATGCAACTAATTAAAAAACTTAAAACTTAAAAACGTAAAACTTTTTAAACTAAATCATGTAAAACAATGCAACCTTTTCATTAATGATGAAACAGTGATTTTTTCAGAGGGTTGGGGTCAGGATTGAAGAGATGGATCCAGGTGCAGGTGTAGGCCGTGAGTTCTCTCGTAGTCGTGAGAGTGCAAGCGTTGGTTCATAGGTGCGAAATTCATCAGAGTAGTACCAGTGCCGAAACATGATGCTGAGCTGTAGTCGTGAGAGCGAGAGTATTGGATCAGATGACAGCCTATGAAAACATGACCACATGGTGAGGAGCATGACAGCGTGGAAACGGAAATGTCAAAGGATGAAAGTGGTCTTTGAACGGCATGTGGGAGCTTAGAGTATGGCAGTACCCCCACCCCAATAAACGCCGCCAGGCGTTGTGCGGGGTGCATCGTGGAAGCATCTGTGGAAGTCTGTGATCAATGTCGGGTCAAAAATAAATCTAGCTGGAATCCAGCTTCTCTCCTGCATTGGCGGCGAGCCTTCAAGAGTCTTCGGACCATCTAGGCCTTGCTACCATAGATGATCCAGTGAAGTAGGATAAGGGTGGATGTACAGACTTAGTGGGCAGTTTACAATGTGTCATTGCTGGGACACATGGAAGGTTGGGTGGATGCATAGCAAGGAAGAGGGGAGCAAGAGTTGGATGGCGCACAGGTTGACTATCTTGGTCACAGTGAAGGGGCCGATGAAACGAGGTGATAGTTTGCGTGACAGTGTCTTTAGTGGGATGTCCCTGGTAGCAAGCATGACTCTGTCCCCTACACGGTACTTGGGGGCCCTGGTACGATGGCGGTCTGCTTGTTTCTTGTATGAGGTGGCAGATTGTAGCAGGGTCCATCTTGCCCGTAATCATGTCTATTTGCAGATAAAGTGTTGAGCAGAGGGAATGTCCACTTCTGCCTGTTGTGCTGGGAGCAGAGGAGCTGTTGGCGTATTCGCCCCATGGGCAGAACTTGCTACAGTTGGTAGCATCGCAAGTGTTTACTGGATAGACACCTCCAGTGCCTGATTCTTTTGTTCTGTTTATCCATTGAGCTGGGGATGGAAACCTGATGGCAGTCTGGGAATGGCTCAGATGAGCTTGCAGAAGGCATTCCAAAACCATGAGGTGAACTCATGATGTGGGCCCAATCTGAGATGATATCAGTGGGGAGGCCATGAAGTCGAAACACATGGAAAATTTTTGTTCCGCTGTCTCCTTGGTGGGAGAAAATGAAAAGGCAATTAGGGGGAACATTGCTTGGTCCGGGTTCCTGGGTCAGTGCCTGATGAACTTTGGTCTCTATGCCTAGCTCCATGGCTGCAATGAGACAATGAGGTGATAGGATGGAGTTGCCTGCTGTTGGATTGTGATCCAACTGATGTGAGAGTGCATCTGGATTGCTATTTTTTGAGCCTGGTCAGTAGGACAGAACGAAGTTGAACCTAGAGAGAAACAATGACCACCGAGCTTGACAGGCATTGAGTCTTTTGGTGGTACGCAGATACTTGTGGTTTCTGAGTCGGTCCATGCTAGGAATGGGAGCTCTGTCCCCTCCATCCAATACCTCCACTCCTCCAAAGCTCGCTTGATGGCCAGGAGTTCTTGGTCGCCTATGTCATATTTACTTCTGGCCGGGGATAGGCGAGGGAGTAGAACAAGCAGGGGTGCAGTTTATTGTCTGGATCTTTGGAAAAGGATTCCTTTAACGCTAGTATTGGAAGTGTTCACCTTCACCACAAACTGGCGAGACAGGTCGGGATGGTGAGGATGGGGGCCAAGGTAAACCTTTTCTTGAGTTTGCCTTTTCTTGAGGTGCTTTCTTGTTCCAGCATAACCATGTCTTACAGTATGGTATTTAGTGGAAACATTGGAGATGTCTGTGGTTTCATCGGGCGTGGCTGGAGTAGGGGGGGGGGTGGAGGAAGTGCTGAGTGAAGGCATGAGGGGCTCCAACCCATGATAACGTGTTTGGTCCAGTTGGTCTGGGGCCCATGAAGCATTAACCAGGGGAGGCCAAGGACCAAAGCAGCATATGATTTTTTGATAACGAAAGGCAGCTCTCCTCAGAATGGTTTCCTGACATCTAGAGCCTGGACAGCAAGCGGAGGATCTACAGGTATACAAGGGATCTTTAATGCCTTGGCAATGGAGATGCTGATCAGGTTCTGGTCTCAGCCAGAGTCAACAAGTGCCCAAACCGGATGAGCTCGGCCACCAGTGAATAGGATTGCGGGGAGTAAGTGGTTCTGGGAGTCTGTCTGTCTGGAGCACCCTCTGGTGCCCCCAGCTTGATGAGAGGGTACCTCCTTTTACCGGGCAGTCCTTGAGCATATGTCCTGAGCCTCGATTGTAGAAGTTGGCCTCGCTGCCAATGAGAGAGGGTCGTTGTCGCAGAGTCGTGAAGACCGTCAGCATTGCAATTGTGCTGAAACATGGAGCTGAGCTGCGGTCGTGAAAGCAGGAGCGTTGGATCAAAGCTGTAAAATCCGGAAAGCAGAAGCGTAGGTTCAGAGCAGAAAATTCCGTCAGCGAGAATTCTGCCAAAACAAATTGCACACTGCAAGATTTCATTGAATACCTTTAGCTTTGGTTACAGCACACAATGTGGTGGGGAAAACCACACATTCACAATATTAATCCTGTAATATGCCTGTTACATCAGGGAAGAAAAAAAGTCCATAGATGTGATAACTTAGTCATTCAGCTGACTTCATTTTATTGCCACATAATTTTGCTGCACCTAGACCTGTCGCTAAACCAAACTGAAGCTGTTACATTTGGTGCGGTATGGAGAGCCGCACCACGAGATGTTTTAATGATTAAAGCCCTGACGCAGGGCTTTAGAGGGGGTCAACGAAATAGGACTTTGTGAGAGTGCTCACGCACAGGAAGACCTTTCCATTTGGTGATTGCATGGGATTATTAATTAGAAACTTAAAAGGAAACCAAAGCAAATTGAAACACAAAATAAACAGAGCTCCGCCATCTATGCGAGATGGGAGGGGCTCTGGAAACTAAAACTCATATCCTTATGCCCTTACCAAGGATTTATAGAGAGAGAGTTTGTGTGTGCACTTTTCACTTAAGCTGAGCGTGCACACTGGACTGACGTGTGCCGCTTTTTTTTTTTCTTGCTCTGTCTCTCTCTCTTGCCGGCGTCTTAGGGATGCAGAGGCTGGGGCTTTCCCTCTGTCTCTTCACTTTCTGCGCGCTTGTCTTTTATTCTCTTTTCTTTCTTTGGTCTTTGTCTTTCTTTTCTTTTCTTTGGCCCTGATACCTTTGCCGGTGCTACCTAATGATCACACGAACTGCCGAGGTATCAGGACCCTTTATATAAACACGCCTGGCAACCGCGTGTATAAATAGCCGCACCTTTTCCTATTCAGAACTCCGCGTGGTAGCAGCCTGCGGATCTGCCCTCTCTGAACAGTTTATGCGCAGCTCTGCCCCTTGCGCGACGCGCATTGTTACAGAAGCAGCCCCAGGTCATAACACTCCATCTAGAGACTTGTACACTGAACGCTATACATGCATCATTTCATGTGCTTCCCTTCTTACAGATGCACCCATTTCTCTGGAACTGGGTCAATCTGGACTCATCAGACCACAAGACCTTTTATCATTTGTCAGTCTTTAACATCACTAGCAAATTTATTTTATTTTTTTCTGATTAATAAGTAGTTTTCTTATGGCCACACAGCTCTTTAGTCCCAATCCTGTGAGTTCTCTTCACACTGTGTGTATCCAAGTGCTCTTACTTACACTGTTAAACACAGGTGTGATTTCTACTGTAATTTTTTTTTTTTTTTTTTTACCAGACTTGATTTTTTTCTGACTACACTTCTTCCACGAAGGTGAAGGTTCAGCACAGTCCTTATAGTTGTTAATAACATGTTGAAGGATTCTGGTAATTTCAAATCTCCTTAATTATTTTCAGTACTTGAGGCAGGCTAAGAATTTGTTCCTTCAAATGTTTTTTTTGGCTGGCAGTATATATATGCAATTAAATAAGGAGGGTTAGAAAGTGAATAGAGACAAAACAATATTCTGACTAGTTGTGTGCTAGTGCTGCTGTGAGTCACACAGAAAAGCCTCAATTATTCATTCCAAGCTGTCAGGTCAGATTTGGTGGTGGATTTTGGACTTTGTTACCACATATACACCATACTTAAAGATGTTTCTGAACCCCCTATGTCAAAGTCAATTTATTAGCCTTTTAGTTGGTACTATGAGTTATAGTCAGCTTCGTAACAGTTTGCAGCCTTCATTATAATGAGCAATAATAACCTTGCAATAATTTTACACATATAGTTCAAGTTTATGGAAACCCTGAACATTAAATTAAAAAGTTGATGCAATGTCATTATTTTGACTTAACATCTTATTATTTAACATTATTTGTTATTTCAAGATATCATCATTTGTACAGCCCAGGTTCTCTAGTTTCCTCCCACTGTCCAACAAAGCATGGAGGTAGGTAGACTTAGTATGCTACATTACCATTATGTGTGCATTGTATGAAATGTGTGCTTGGTGCCGCATTATGGACTGAAGTACTATCTAGGGTGACACTCCCTCATTGCACCCATTTTTGCTGGGACAGGATCGAGATTCACTTAGAATTGAGGCACAGTATGAGCTCTGTGGAGAAAACTCGGAAGTGGAAGGTTAATGTGTGTTGAATGGAGATCAGATCCACAGAGGCAAATAATGGTCATAAGCTTGCATGGTTCAAAGCTAGGAAGTCAGTGATCCAGATTTGTGGTTGTGAAATAAGATCAAGGGTCAATAGTCAGAAATCCAAACAAGCAAGTCCAAAATGAGAAACGAAAGTGTAGTCCTTTAAACAAAGCATGGGTCAAGATCAAGAATGTGAAGTAGGTAGAGGTTGCTGAAAGATTGGGCATGAAGGCCCATAATATTCTGGCAGAGAATGGTTGATTGGTGGTTTAAAGAACATAGTGATGAATGGAGATTGGGAACATGTGTGCAAGGAGCCAGTGTATGAGGCAGCAAAAGGAAGTAATAGAGTGGAGGGTGAGCGGAGTCGCAGGTGATCATGACTTGGCTTAAGAGGTATGCATGACCTGGTGTGTAGTGGCAGTACCCCCCGCCACATGTCAACCGTCAACTGGGTACTTTGGAGCCATAGAACACTGACAGTTCGCCTACATGAATCCTATGCTCCTTCTGTGAATGAGAGAAGTTCAAGATGTCATTGAAATAAGCAAAAATGGAGATGTTAAGTCTCAAAAACATCACTTATGAGGGTCTGTAACACTTCTGGGGCATTAGTTAAGCCAAATAGGACCACCAGATACTCACAATGGCTGGTGGGGGTGTTAAGGGCCGTCAGGATCACCATCTCTGAAGTAATTCAAAAGCTGTTGACATCAAAGAAGTGGGTAGCTGTTCTTCACTGAATTTGTTGAGTCCCCTATAATCTATGCACGGATGGTGGGACTTGCACCAGCCAGGGAGGAGGAAGGGCAGATTATTCCTGTGGCTAAGAATTCAGAGATATTCAGTTCCATAGCCTCTCTTTCAGGGCGTGACAGTGAGTAGAGGCGCCTTCTCGCGAGGGGGGGGGTGGGGGTACAAGGAATAAGGTAAATGGCATAGGCATAAGGCTGGGGGGGGTGTAAGCAAGACAGCACGTGATTTACTAAACACCTGCTTAAGTTTGTGGTATTCAACAGGAACCTTGGAAAGACTAGGGATCTCTTCTTGAGAGGACGTTGGTTTGTTTATGAGAGAGGCAGAATGAAGATAGAAAGAAATGCAGGTGCTGATGTTCTTTTACGGAAATTTGCATGGGTACGGGTGGTGTTTCAAAGGAAGGCATGGTGAAATTTTAAATGGTGAATGATTTGAGCAGGAGCCAGAGATTTGAGTGCCGTTTGCGGGTGTCAACAAATGTAGCCTGGTCCATGAGTTCTTGGAGGGTGGATGGAAGCTCTTGAGCTTTGATGGGATCAGCGAGTTCGAGAAAGGAAGGCGTTGAAAAGAGCCTGATGATACCAGCCATAAGAGGGAGCCAGAGTTCTGTAATCAATGGCAAAGCCATGCATGGAGCGGGATCCTTGGCTTAACTTGAGTAGTTGCCCCTTGGCATCCCGAGAATGAACGGTTGAACAACCGATTAATTTCATTGGTAAATGTCTCAAAGGATGCAAATGCTTGACCTGATCCATGAGTGAGACCAAAGTCTCAGTGATGGTGCAAAGTTTGGTCATAATTTGCTCAATATACTGCTGATAGGAACCTTGAAAAGTCCCTTGGCTCTGCAAAACTGCCCCCGGTCGTGCACCCTTGGCTGGATCCATGATTGACCAGAATATACTGCTTTGAAGGTAAAGAGAGTGATCCAGATTGAATAGAGGAGGCACAGCGTGAGCTCCAGGGAGAAAACTTGGAACTGGAAGGTTAATGCATGATGAATGGAGATCAGATCCACATAGGCAAATCATGGTCAGAAGCTTACGTGGTGCGAAGATGGGAAGTCAAACAGAGTCCATGATCTATGAAATGCGATTGAGGGCCATTAGTCAAAAATCCAAGCGATCATAAATCCAAAAGAAGAAATGAAAACGTAGTCAGTGAAACAAAGAGAGGGTTGAGATCTGAAACATGAAGCAGGTAGAGTCGCTGGAAGATTGGGCATGAAGTCAAATAAAATTCTGTCCTAGAATGGTTGTTTGGTGGAGTGTTATATAGTTATATATGTTATAGTGTATGTAATGGAGTGAAATGTGTAGTGGAGTCCCAGTTGATCATGACTTGGCTTGAGAGGTAGGCGTGACTTGGCGTGCCGTGATATTCCTGTCTTTCTGTATGGCAAACCCTCTGCCTAACATATTAATACAAAAAAATAACATTTTGTAAGGTTGAATCACAGGTCAGAAATCGAAAAAAGTAGATCAGATAAAGATTAAATTATGTCTTAAAACGACTCCATTGCATTCAAATTCACTTATACCGCTTCACTGCTGAAAGCACCAATGAAAATATTAACTAATCCCAGTAAAAATACTAAGTTTTCCATTTCAAATTAATTTCTATTTGTACGCGTGTTTTCCTATAATCCTTAAAGTAGATTATAAAATCTGGCACATAACTGTTCAAAACATCGCTTTAACTCAACAATTCGATTTTAGCACATAACAATGTGCTCTCAATTTGGGTATGCCCTCACCTCGGATTGCTGCAGATATGTTTGCTCTAACAACTCATTTTATCTGATAGTGGCGTTCTACATTGATACTTTTTATTAACACCATGGTTTCGGAATATATGATACAAACTTCCCGCAGGAAGAATAAACATACATTGATCTGTCCATTAATTTTTAAAGGTTCAGTTTTCATAATGTACTTGCCTTTTTTTGGAGTGAGTTATTTTTGTTGTTTTGTGAGGATTTGGGAGCCTTGTACATTAGGTGCATTATGGTTGTTTCTGTGTCTTCTGCATAATCTATTTTTGTGCAGTAAAAAATCATGTTGATTGGCTCTGTTGAGTGACACATATAGACATGCCCATCTTGAGGAAAATAGCGCTATATTTGTCCAAAAAAGCATTTGATGCTGTGATGTCCCTTCTATTAAACATTTTCATTTTATTTCTGGTGCAGATTTAACGTCAGGCAAATACCAAACGACTGACAAAATTTTATTAAATTCTATTCTAAATGAAGTTTTGCGAGATACTGTGAAAAAATCTTTTTTATTTCATTGGTCTGCGAGTGTTTTGCAAGACGAGCGATAATTCGTTTTTTTATTTTATTTTAACTTGATAAATGAGCGAGGTCTTGAAATACGAGTACTGTAGGACGTATACGCTTTATCTGAGCGTCACGTAATCACAACTGAGCCAATGGGTCCTCTCTCTCTCATGTGCTGTGGGATTGTGAGTAATCATCTCCCATGCTCAGTCTCAGTGCGTGTGCATCACTCGTATAGGTATCACCTGTGCTTGCATGTACTGTTGTAACATTATGCATGTAACATTGTGACCACGTATGTGCATGTAAAGCAATTTTTTTTATTTTGTATCCACTGAAGAACAGTCACAAGTGTTGTGACTGTTCTTTAGTTATTGTACCGTAACAGCAGCCAAAGTGAAGAACAAAAAGTTTAAAAGGCTGAAATCCTAAAAAGGAGGCAAAAGTAAGTGAACATTAGAGAGGTTCCTTGTTAAAGATTACAGTTTGCTGACAGAAACTCTCTGTCAGAGAGAATGATTCTGTGTGTGTTTGTGTACGTGTGTCTGTGTGTGTGTGTGAGTGAGAGTCATTCTACACAGCAGCCCCCACTACCCCGCCCCCCCTGCCCGCTCCACCTCCTCCTCTCGTCTCACACCAGCATATATTATTTTCAAAGGCAAAGTGCAGGTAAAGTTTTATTTTACTTTATATTTTATGTTAATCATTTTTATTTTATTATTTTTGAGTTGTGGAACTAATTATCGGATGCTTCTGGAACGAAAATCCAAGTGTTGCATTAACCATTCACACACACATATAAACACACACCATTTTAGGGAGCTCATAAATATCAGAACAAACTAATATAATTACAGTCACAAGGGTCACCTTAAATACCTTAAAATCCTTCCCCATGTCCAACTCCTGAGTTTTCTCTCTTGAGATTATTTGCCAGACATTTGCTGCAGCTAGTGAAGAGCTTCCGTTAGTAAAAATCATTCTATATTTGGTTGAGATTAGATGACAGACTTGGCCAGTAAAAAATATCCCATTTATTTGCCTTGGGTAGCTTTCACTGAATATCTAGGTCATTATCCATCTGCAATATTAAGCAGTATCCTATCAATTTTGGAGCATTTAGTAGAATCTGAGCAAGAGATAGCCTTATACACTCCAGAATTCATCCTGCTACTTTATTAGCAGTCAGGTCATCAATAAACACTAGTGACCTGGTTTCACTGGCAGCCATATACTCTAATGCCACAGCACTGTCTCCACCATGTTTGCTTTGCAAAAATATTTGTTCCTTTCTTACTTTCATAAGAGTTGTTCTTCAAACTTTTCTCATTCCATCATTCTGGTACATTCTGTTAAAAGTTTTGATTTAATTAGTGCAAATAATCTATCAAAGATTTCTGGCAAAGCCTAATCTGACATTTCTGTTTTTGAACATTACTGTAGTTTGCATCTTATTCGGAAGCATCTGTGCTTACTTCATGAAGCCATTTTTTGACTCTGACTTTAACAATGACAGCCTACCTTCCCAAGAGTGTTCTTGACTTGGCCAGATGTTGGGAAAAGATTCTTCTTCACCATGATCAGGATCTTGGATCATGACTTCATCAACGTTAGTTGTCTTTTGTTGTCTTCCTTGCCTTTTGCAGTTGTATGAACCTTACTGTGTGTGTTTCTCTCTCTCTCTCTCTCTCTCTCTCTCTCTATTAGTCATTAGAGAGGTTCCTTGTTAAACAAGTTTCCCGACAGAGCAGTGTTTTCGTTAGAGAGTGTTTGTGTCAAAGTCGTCCTACACAGTAGCCCCCTCCATCCTCTCAAATAAGAGAGGAGCGAGCTACTGTGTAAGACGAGAGGAGGGAGGGAGGGAGTCGTTCTACACAGTAGCCCGAGAGGAAGGAGAGCTCTACTGTGTAGGACAACTTTGACACACATGCACACACACAAACTAACAGAAACACTGCTCTCTCTGGATCCTTAATGGAAAAATGCAGGTTAATTTGTTTTATTTTTATGTTGTTATTTTATATCAATCAATATGAGTGTTTTGATATACAAGCACACTTCCAGAATGGATTATGCTCGCAATTCAAGGTTTTCCTGTATATATATTGTGGCAACATACATGTTTTTTAAAAGAGGAATGAAACACTCAAGATGTGAGAAAAGTATTTCAGCTTTAGTACAAGGGGCTTGACAAGTGTGTAGCATTATGTGGACCATCAGTTTCTGGATTTAAACTCACAGACGTCTGCTGTTTCCCCAGACTCGAGTCCCGTTCGCCTAGGAGAAAGCCTCTTGCTGTCCACTCACGCTCCCACTCTGCTATCTCTGCATATGATACACCTTCTATTCAGCACTGCTTGTCTCGCCTCCGAGGATGCTGCGCCTGCTGAGCATTGACCCAGTCTACGACGACCTTCACCGAGATGACTGTAAAGCCAGTGCTTGCACTGAACAGCAGCTTTCACTTTTGAACTCTTCCATGGATGTAATTTTTTGCCCAGGCTCTGTCTTATTGTTGAATCATGAACACTGACTTCAACTGAGGGAAGTGAGGCCTACATATCTTGTTCTGGTTTCTTTTTTGAGCTCTTGAATGAGTTGTTGTTGTGCTCTTGGAGAAATTCTGGTCAGACAGGAGGGTTTACCACTGTACCAGTTTTCTCCATTTGTGGATAATACACAAATGGTTCACTGGAGTTCCAAAGCATTAGAAATGGCTTGCTAACCCTTTCCAGACTGAAACATCAGTTACTTTGTTTCTAATCTGTTCTGAATTTCTTTTGATTGTGTTTTTAAGAATATTTAGCAAGCTTTATTTCATCTCCCTGCGGAAAAATCCAGCATAGACCAGCATGATTTATATGCTGGTCTATGCTGGTTAGTGCTGGTCTGATGCTGGTTTAGCTGGTGAACCAGCATGACTGATGGAAGACCAGCATATCTACGCTGATGAAACCTTACCACCAGCATTGGTCTTGCTAGTTAGTGCTGGTCTGGTGCTGGTTTAGCTGGTGAACCAGCATAACTGATGGAAGACCAGCATGCCTGCTGAAAAATTCATAATTTATATGCTGGGCCACCATTTTAGCTCATTATCTTGTTTTTTTAATAGCTAGTACTGAAAATAATGTGTGATGTATATACATGGACCATGTAGTGTTATCTTTAAATGCATTTACATACAAGAGACAAAAATAATCCATTTATCAAAAACATGTAAATACATTATTTTACATTTATTAAATATCTGTGGTTTGTCTAAAAACACAACACAAACCTTTTATATAAATGCACTTTTAAAAAAAAGTAATCAATGGAAATCACTTAAAACTGAAAAAAAAAACAGCATAGACCATCATAGCTGGTCACCAACTTGACCAGCAATTATACCAGTAGGGTTACCAGTATACCAGCACCAGCATCATGGGCTCAGCTGTTCCGGCGGTGGGACCACTTGCATTTTTTATGGTAACCGTCAAAATAACTTAAAATGTTCCATAATTTTTAACCATACACATATGTGTAATGCATTGATTTATGTCTTTATTTGTTAATGTGCACTCACATATCAATAAAACCTTGTGCTTTTGTAAAATAAAGAAAATAAACAGGGTGCGCTTTCTGCCGTCTCAGTCTCCCCGAAAATCTTTTTGAAACGTGTCACTAAAATGAACTAAAATTAACACACATATCTATATATCTATACATATATATCTATAGAAAGCTTAAAGTGTCTACTTTTAAATGAAGCAAGCTTAATAAAAATAAAATAAACGTTCTCAGTTTATGCAATCCATATGAATCTAAGGAGAGATACAGTCTTTCTGCCACACTTCATTTACTGATAATGACCTGAGACGGGACACGCCCATACGCTGTTCACAGGGAACAGTCAGGGTAATCCACATACAAGGACATGCCCCCAAACACACACACAGTATATCCAAAAATTTTCCTGCGTGTGGAAGATGTTAGGTACTGTACAGGTTTCTGAAGCTCTACAGAATATTCCGGACAGTGGGAGGAGTTTAGATTTACCTCAGAACAACACAACAGAGAACGAAGGAGGAGAATCCAGCAAGCTGTTACCATGGGTAAGTTTTAAAATCTTATATAATCCTTATTCTGATAATATAAAACTAATATTAATTTATTTTTCCTCATTTTCTCACAAGCTTTTGCCAGTTTATGTGAAACATTGTCATTTAATTAGATAACACTGCTAAATCATGCTAACATACTGCCTTATGTAGCTTAGCTCAGGTTAGCTCACAGGTGGCCAAGCTAATGCCTTACAGTATGTAGATTACAGATGGATGTCAGTATCAGCTCTGGTTTAAATATTTATAATATATATTTACCCTGTTTTGGATAGCTTCATGTTATGGTAGCTATTTGGTTCAGTTTTTGGTTAGCTTATGACACTGCTATCTATATATAATGTTATTTAGCACAAACACTTTAGCTCCCGGTGCCTAAAATATTGCCTTATGTAGCTTACAGATGTTTGTGATATTAAGGTGTAAATGTAAATCGTAATGTAAAAAGTATAAATTGTTGTATAACATTGCAAAAGTTTGTGTTGTCTTTATGCATGGTCAATAGTTATTGATAATAAGGCTTCACCTGTGACTGCATACAACCAGCACATGGGCTGACCTCAGATGCCAGGAATGTTACCACTGCTGGTCACAGGGTCTGTGTGAATTGAAAATCAGTTTATGGTAAGCAGCCATAAACACCATTAAAATGCCAGGTATGCGATGTTCACTTGTGTCTTGAATTAAACAAGAACTGCTTTTCGAGAGAGGCACAAAGATGTATGACTGTGTATAGGGTGTAAAAGTGGGCTTTTACAAACCTAACACCCTTTCTTCATAGTGCACTGTTCCTGTTTCCATTGTTTTACCCTGAATGTCTGTTTGCACGGCCATACTGTATTTACAGTATGCCAGAAGTTGCCTTCTGTGTATAAGATCATCTGTGTCACTCTTCCCTCAATCCTGGACATTTACGTCGCACTAGGTGAAAGAGGTGACATTTATGTGTTTATAAGTAAGGTTACATTTATGTTCATAAGTAAGAAAAATACACAAATGTCATAACTACTTCAGGGCCCATAAACCTGCAGACCCCTAAATAATGAGCGAGGGCTAAGCTCACTCATTTACACTCCTGTGGTGTGAAAGTAACTGTGTGAAAGTTTCCCTTAGAGGTTGGTCTCATGTTTTGTTCTTATTACTTTTTTATCAAAACTTATTTGCTATTCATTGTTAAATTATCATATTGTTACAAATGTGCAAATTGTATATATTGTTACATATTACACATTGTTAATATTGTTTGTGTTGGCCAATAAAGCTGATTTTATACTGATTCTGTTTTATATTTTACATATTGGATGACAATCTTCCATGTATTCTGGCTTTTATACCATACTAACATTAGATGGGGTGGTGAACAGCATAGTAGCATGGCACTATAATGCTGGTCACCAGCATAGCAGCAAAATGTATACTGGTATGCTGTGGACCAGCATCAGTAAAGTGACCAGCAGACCAGCAAAATGTATGCTGTTCACCAGCATACCAGCACCAAAACACAGCATATGCTGGTATAATGGTAACCAGCTATGCTGGTCTATGCTGTTTTTTTCAGCAGGGTTGTCAGGTTCTATTTTTTTTCTTTACAAGAATACAAAATTGTTTAAGTGATTTCTTGATTCAACAGGGGTGGGAGTAATCAGGTAAGTGTGGCAAGTGAAATTTAACACAGCTTTCAAAAAATCACAGTTCATTCATGATTTAGCAAGGGAGGAATTACTTTTCCACATAAGGCCAGGCAGATTTGGACAGCTGTTTTCCCATAAATTAAATCCCTATTTAAAAACTGCATAAGATAACTTGAGTTACAGTATGTCTGTGTAATAATAGAAATAAGTATGATGATCTTAATCATTTAAGTGTGACAAGTATGCTAAAAACTAAAACTTCAAGAAGGGGCAAATATTTTTTCATGGCACTATACAGTCATTCAAAACTTAATACCAAACATTTTAATTGTATGTGTTTTTGTACAAAAAAACAATAGAAATCTAATTGTCTTAGTATTAGTATATTAAGCAATTACAACCTTAGACAAACAGCAAATAACATTATTACGCTGTCATTATTTGTTTATCAAAAATGGAGCCAAAAAGAAAAAAACGTGGTCAACACTAAGTAACCATTACTGCTTCCTCAGGATTTAAAAGGTTAAGTTGCAGCCAGGTGCTGCTAATCAGCAATTCTCAGAGAAATATAAAAATCCAAGAGCTACTATACAGGTACATCTCAGACTCTACAGGCCTCACTGAGCTTGTTTAATTGTTAAAGGCCACGACAGCACAATTAGAAGAAGACTGGACAAGCACAGCTCGTTTGGAAGGGTTGTCAGAAGAAAGCCTCTTCTGTCTAAAAATAACATGGAAGCACAATTGTGGTTAGCAAAACTGCATCTGAACAACGCACAAGGCTTCTGGAACAATGTCCTATGAACAGACGAGACCAAAGTGGAGTTGTTTGGCCTTAATGTCCAGTGCCATGTTAAGGAAAACAGCATTTCAGCTGTTTTACTTGAGTTATCTCTGTGTAATATTAAAATAAGTCTGATAAATCACTCAACAAATGATTGACTTTTGTAAGTTGCTCTGGATAAGAGCGTCTGACAGATGCCTAAATTTAAATGTAAAAAGTGATGATTTGGGCTTAATTTGCAGCTACAGGACCTGGGTACCTTGCAGTCATTAAGTAGACAATGAACTCCTCTGAATAAAGCAATATTCTAGAGGCAATAGAGGCAGTGGCGTGTTTAGGGAAACAGCATTTCAGCAGTAACATCAACAATTGATGACTTGGGCTTATTTTGCAGCTACAGGACCTGGGCACCTTGCATTCATTGAGTCGACATGAACTCCTCTGTATACCGGAGTATTCTAAAGGCAAATGTGAGGCCATCGGTTAAAAAGCTAAAACTTCGTCATGTAACAGGACAATGATCTGAAGCACACCAATAAATCTACATCAGAATGGCTGAAAAATCAAGGTTTTGGAATGGCCTAGGCATAGTCCAGTCCTCAACCCAATTGCATAACTAAACTAAACTTCAATGAAATACAGTAAAGAAGAATGGGCCAAAGTTGCTCTACAACGATGTGAGAGACTGATCTACAAGCTATTGAATCATGGGGGGTACTAGAGAGAGAGAGAAAGAGAGAGAGAGAGGGAATTATTTATTGTATACTGTAGGATTCTTATAGAAAAGGCTGGATCTTCACAGCTAAGGGATCCAAAACTGAGGCCCAGCTTTCTCGCTGGCCAGTTCTACTGTACTCACTAACTGCAAGCAACAGAAAATCACTCTCCACACTGCAGTGGTCAACAGTGTGGGTGTTTTTTTTCTTCTATCTGTCTGAGCCTTCTTTAATGACTAACAATGTTTTATTGGTGGGAGCAACATATTAGGAAGCTTTGAGAGGAAGCAGTACTCTGGTGCCCTATAATAGGAGAAGGCACCTTAATTACAGAAAGCCAGAAGTCATTAAACCTCACTCCTCACTATCATGTCCAGCTATCACTGATTGTGTGTAAACAAACAGTGGGCACAATAGATAAGATGATTATGTACAAAAATCTTAATTCTGTTCAGGATTATAAGACATTAATACTAATGTTATAGATTAATTAAGGACTATTCATTTTAGAACTACATTGCCTAATGTATTTTCTTGACATTGGTTTCTCAAAATGGAATTCTTTGTATGATACGCGCTTATTCACATTAAGTTCCCTGTATGCAACCTTTGTTCCTATGGAGATGATTCTAGTTGGTAATGATCACAAACCCAGTTGTAATTTTCAAAAATAGCTGGCGTAAGGCATTTCATTGTAATGGGCTCTACATGATCAAAGGGGCATAAACTGACATCACATTTCCATGCAAATTGGAGCTCCCCTGAGTTCTCTCACTTTTTGCCTGCTAGCTGTTTTTGCCTGAATCACTGTGTGTGACTGTGAATATGAATTGTTAAGACTATCTAGGTGAGCTTCTCTTGGTTGGGGAATAATGTGTTGCTTTTTCTCTGTCCAAGGTTGTGGATCCGATCCTACCGCCGTTGGCATCTCTGGCATTTAGTAAGATTGGTGAGTTGTGTTGCCACTGGCTCAGCAGACAGGCTGAAGTGTAACTTATAACAGACGCAGTCCTGTTTTTACATTTCTCTGCTCATCATGAGCCAAAGAAGAATTGTCTGGGATCATTTGCCTATGATAAACTGAGATTAGTCAATAATTTAATGCTTTACTGATGTTATAAATGCATCTTACCATCAGTTTTGAGACACTGTGAAATTCCTTTGCTGTAGTGCCAGATTCCAGGCAAATGTACAACTCTCCTGTGTTTGCATTTCAGTGGAGTGGAGCATTGTGAGTTTAAGGGTTCTGTCAGATATCACTCTGCAGTTGCTGAGCCAGGAGGTGATGGAGGAAGAAGAAGGAGAAAAGGAAACCTGGGATCTAGAGCGCAAATCCTCAATCACACGTCTGTCATCTCTCATAACTGAGGGTCTGCTAACACACTTAGACCCCCTGCTAAGTTTTTCCTCAATAATTACAATCATTATTGTCAGCGTTTATATTACCTTTATTGGATAGGCATTGTTATTATAGATGACACTGAGCTGGATAGTGATACATTCTTTAGGTACAAGTCATTGCTTTTAGAGTGGGGACCAAGACCGATACTTGTCCATATTGTTAGGCTTAGATTATTGCGACACATCCTCCATACAAGTTACAAGCGTGAGACATTGATGGGAAAATAGTTTTTCAGAAATAGTTAAAAGGTTAATATAATAAGTTAGGTTAATAAGAAATAGTTAAAAAGGTTAATATAAGGTTAAATATAATTATTCCCATTCAATTTATTTGTGTAGTGCTTTTAACAATTGTCATTGTCGCAAAGCAGCTTTACACAATTAACATAAATTATGGAAGTTTGTATGAAATGTGAATGTGTATGAATCAAAATGATTAGATAGTCCCTGATGAACAAGCATGTGACAGTGGCATAAAAAACTCCCTGAGATGGCAATAGGAAGAAACCTTGATAGGAAACCTTATTTCAGGTTGAAGCCCACCTACATGTCTGCCTGTCTTTCTGTATGGCAGAACTCTTTGCCTAACCTATTAATACAATAAAATTACATTTTATAAGGTTGAGTATCTTACATTTTGTTTAAGCGTTCCTCGTTTAAGTGTTTCATCATCAGCAAAATACACTCCCTGTGTGGTAATTGGAGAGTTAATCACAGATGAGAAATAAAAAAAAGTAGATTAAGTAAAGATTAAGTCTTGCTTTAAAAATTGCATTAAAATTCACTTATACCACTTCTGCACAGTCATTTCAGCAGTGAAAATTTTAACTAGTAGCTTATTTTAAAGTAGATTATCAAATTCGGCACATAACTGTTCATAACGTCACTTTTACTCAATATATTGATTTCACTTATGGTTACATAACATTTAGGCATTTGGCAAACACCCTTATCCAGAGTGACTTACATTTTCTCATTATACATCTGAACAGTTCAGGACCTTGCTCAAGGGCCCAACAGTGGTAACTTGGTGGTTGGTGTTTGAACCTGGGGCCTTCTGAACCGTAGTCCAATGCCTTAACCACTATGCACATAAATATTTTTATTGCAATTATGTACGGGGGCAATCTGTGCCAGGGATAATTTTGGTGCACAACTCTGGGCTCTCAGTTCGGGTATTTTACATGTCCTCAACTGACTGCTGTGGATATGTTTGCTCTAACGACAGATGATTTATCTCATGGTGGTTACTTTTTATAAGCCCCATGGTTACGGGACATATGAGAGAAACTGGTTTTAAACTTCCCGGAGGAAGAGTAAACATACGTTGATCTGTACATTCATCTTTGAAGGTTCGCCTTACATAGTCTACTTTCCTTTCTTTGAAGTAAGCCAATGCTGACTTACTTTCTTTCTGTTTCTTGAGGATTTCGGTGGCTTGTGGGTACTGTTACATTACTGTAATTTCTGTATATGCTGTCTATACTGTAAACTATGGCATTGATTGGCTCTGTTGAGAGACATATATACCCACGTATTCCCATATATTCCCCTTTAAGGGAAAAAACAGTTAATTTAAAATAATAATAATAATAATAATAATAATAATAATAAAATGCTAGATGCTGTAAAATAATCTAGCACATAACTACTCATACTGTAAGTTCACTTCTACTCAACATTTTGATTTCATTTATGGCACAGGTTTAACTTCAGGAAAATATCTACAGTAAGTACTGCCAAAGTTTCATTATATTCTGTCCAGACAGTTTTGCGTGATGCTGTGCCAAGTCTGGCTGGACAGACATACAGACAGACAGACAGACATACAGACAGAAGGCTGGTTTCTGGTCAAGAGCGAGTTCTGACCAATGTACAGACAATTATTTTTCTTTTATTTATATAGATAACCCTTTTAGAAACAAGCATGTTAATAGAAACCTGTGGTTGAATTTTAGCTGGCACCACTGTAAGCTGCTCTTATAAAAAAATTATTAATGCCACCTGACCAATCTGATTTGAGAAACAGTCAGTGTGTTTTAAACAAAGTGTGAGAGTCATTTTAATTGTGATCCAGCAGTTTTGGAATAAGACAGGCAGGAAGGACACTATGGCAGCTCAGGTGCTTTGACAATACACATAATATATACACATAAAATAGGTAGCTTTAAAAACAGGACTTTAAAAAAATAATTGTTAATGTAAAGATTTTATACATATGCATGTTAGTTGCTTTGCTCGTGCTACTGTCAGCTTTATTTGTGTTTCTGTTCAACACATTGCTGGCCAGTATGTTATACTCTAGTTATTAGCACTAGATTCTCTATGGAGCTTACCAGGACTTCATTCCTGGCTCTGTGTTTCAAAGTACATTGCTTCTCCTTTACTGCTGTGCCAAACAGTTTACACACATACACTACCCTGTCTCATAGTCCTCAAAGTCTTCATTCTTTATCGATGAGTGAGGACTTGAAATTCCGTTTTGAGCAGGATGGTGCAGCTCTGTCGAAATATGTGGGCTGTTTATTTGTGGACTAATCATCTTCTGGAGACCATCAAGCATTAAGGAAACAACTCGTTCTGTAGCCTGTGCGTTGGCCTCCATAAGAGATGAAATAAACCGTTCATCACGCTCCTGTTGCTGCTGCATCTGCCTCGCTAGCCATGACTGATGCTGTCTCTGCAAATTCTCCAGAAAGCTGTAGTGGTCTTGATCATCCTTGTGCCTGTTTTTTCCTGTTTGTTTCAGTGTCTACAACACACTCTGTAACCCGGAAGCAGACATATAGTTTTTAGTGTTATGTAGCTAACCATATGGCAATTCAGCTAAAGAAACCAGCATTCACCTCTGGTTTATGCGCACCTGCACTGGACCTTTGTAGGGCGAATGTAAGAAATTACATTTCTTTATATATTTTTAGAACAACATAACCTATAAATGTATACAACAGATTGTTTTATGCTGAAGACATCTGTTGTAAGGTTACCACGCAAAATGCTAGGAAGAATAGTTTAGAATAGCACAAATTGTTATAGTACACAGACACAGTTACAGGATCTATATTTGTTAAATAATTTTTTTCCCACCGATTTTCTCCCTAATTTAGTCATGTCCAATTCCTCCCCGTCACTAGGGGGCTCCCACATTAAGGCTACTACTACCACTCAGTCGGGAGGGCCGAAGACTATTTCCTCCGGACCACGTGATGCCAGCCGACCGCATCTTTTTGAACTGCTCGCTTACGCACCGTTGGGAGCGGAGTGACACGCTCTGAGGACAGCGCTATCCGCTCCTTCCGCTTGCGTGAGCTCACAGACACCCTGATTGGTTGTAGAACCGTGATTAATGTGGGAGCACTAAGTACCTCTCATTCCTCCCCTCTGAGAGAGCTCGGCCAATCAGCTCTCTCTAGACCTCCGGCTACGAAAGGTTACAGCATCACTTGGGATTCGAACTGGCGATCTTCGGATGATAGGTTGAGCACTTTACCACTGCGCCACTCGGAGGCCCCATTTGTTACATTTTAACATATATTATAACATATATATATTTTAGGGTATTATGAATGTTGCAATATGGCTAACAGTCTAATTACTTGTCTGAGTGTATGCAATCCACTAAAGACACATACATCACACAGTCACACAGACACGAGGTGAGGCCTTACGGTAAAAAGGGTAATTTTATTTTGATAAAACGGGGAAGGAGAAGGGTTAAAGGAGGGAGGCATGGAAAAAAATGGGAGGATTTTTAAAACGGAGAAAGCCCGAAGTCTGTTAACATTAATTATCGGCAGCTGGCACGACCTTGCGGCCTCGCCCCTTCGAGCACCTGTAGAAGGGGGAGGGGACGTCTAAGTAGGGAGCCTACAGAGTCAGCGAGGAGCCTTTCGGCAACATGCTCCATCATGCTGGAAAAGGAATTGTTTGTCACTAAGATGTTCTTGGATAGTTGGGAGAAGTCGCTCTTGGAGGATGTTATTGTACCATTCTTTATTCGTGGATGTGTTCTTTTTGAGAGTGAAATTGTGAGTAAGCCCACTCCCTTTTCCACCTTTTCCTTTTCTGTAGTGCTACTTTGGTGCAGTTTTGAATCGTCTCAGGATGCTTTACTGTTGGCATGACACAGGACTGATGGTACCTGTCAAGAAGGGCAGCAAAGAAGGAACGTATCTCCAGGAATAAACATTAGGGATAGATTGATATCCTGCAAAATGTTCAGGAATTGGACTGCTGAGGAATAAGGCAAATTAATTTTGTCTGATGGATCCCCTTTCCGATTGTTTGGGGCATCCGAAAAAAGCTTACCTGGAGAAGAAAAGGTGTGCGCTGCCATCAGTCCCGTGTCATGCCAACAATAAAGCATCCTGCGACCATTCGTGTGTCGGGTTGTCATTCTCAAATCCTTTGGTCATGTCTGTCACTTATATATAGTGCTCTGTTTTATTAATCATTTTTAGTGTTAGCATCTAATTTCTGAGTTGCAACAATTGAAATGTTATAGCAGCCGCAGAACCGTTCTTCTAGCTTCTACTGTAGTTGTTAGTGAATATAACTTGAGGTAACATGCAAAGGGTAGATAACACTACTGATAGGTGTAGTTCATGAAATGTTGAATAAAGTTGGCTAACCCATAGCAATATTTAGCTAGTACTTTTTATCTAGCTAGTATTGGCTTAGTTACACAGGTACCTTAGGCTAAAAGCGTACATGTTTACTCTCGAGTTTACTTCTCGCAGCCAGGGATTTGCTAAAGCCCGTATGCAGTACAGATAAAGATTTAAGAATCAGATTTTTTGTGTTGTGTGGAGTGAGAATTACTGCTGCTGTGGTGCCATTTGCTCTTTGTTCATTTCTTCATTAATCTTCAATAACTGCTTTACCTTGGTCAGAGGCATATATTGTCTATTTGTTTTGGCATTAAATCCAGATTTGGCAACACCTAAGAAACAATAAGACCAAAAATACCACCTAAGAAAGTGATACAAAAGTCATCAGCCTCATCTCATGTACAGTACATAATAAAAATTGTTTAAAAACTGTTTTTTTTTGTTAGTTTTTTTATTTGCCCCCAGCAGAAAGTTTGTTGGCCACTGACCATCTGACATTGGTATTTACTACACATGAGAGGAAATTTGACGCTGCAAGAGGTGTCACAAGAGATCAAATCCTATCACTAAACAGTGAATGCCTCCACTATTGCGCAGAGCACTGTTTTTTTTTATAATTATATTCACTTCCAAATACAGTTGTAGCAGTTTCTTCCCTTGTTCAGAAACATGCCCATCTTTATTTTGCTCACCTTTCTCCCTGTGAGCTAAAGCAGTGATGGATAGTCTTTGTGGGAATGTGTGAGTGTGTGTTTTTCTTATCTCCTCCTTTTCCCCCTGCCGTTTCTGTAATGGCTCTTCCCGACCTCTCCACACATTGTCTTTCTTGGTGCTGATAGAGCACGTTGTGCTGCTGAACTATTCAAATTGATGTCAGCAATTGAAGAACGTTTTTCTGTCACCACCATCCACAGTCCCACCCCCACCCGAACCCTGGCATCTATGAGGAGCTATTGTGTTCACAATGGTGAGATTAAATTGTGTTTGCTGCTGCTTGATAAAGTCCAAAAAAAGAGAAGACCTTCACTTGATGGTTTCCTGGCAAAATGAGATTGCAAATTGGGGATATTAGCAGGTTCTGTGCACAAGCATGATCTTCCTTTCATTATTGGTCTTGCTAGCAGTTCAAACTTTCCAATTATCAAGAACTGTTGGCTACTTATGGCCTTGCACAGGCAGTTTTAAATATACTTTGCTTTGAAGTAAGTGATTAACTTTTTTTTTTGTTATTTAGTGTTGCTTAACTTTTCAAAATGGCAAACTATTGGAGGGAGGGCTACTTAAGGAGATATTGGTTTCCTTGTAACGATTAAATGACTGTATTTATTTAATCCTTAACTTCATGGCCAGTTCAGGCATAAAGCTATGAGTATTCTGCTGGGGTTTTGTGAAACAAGCTCTTCTGCACAGTGGCATACAGATTTGTGAAGCCCGAATGTTGGAGTCTTATTAGACTGGACAAGGTGTATGTGGAACAGATTGAATCCATGGCGAGCAGGTTGTGGAAGTGTCACATGCTCTATGTGTGTGTGGACAGAGACATTGACAGTCAGTGGTGTGAGACTGAACATTTTCATTGTGTGGGTTTGGCAGTTCCACCTGCCAACCTCGGACAGCAACACAGTAGCACTTGGCTGTAGTGTGACTGAAAATGGACAGTGGAAAAAGTGGATAGAGAAAGGCATATAATCACAGGTTGCAGGCTGGCCTCTTGTTTGTTTGCTTGCTTGCTTACAGGAAGGTTTGTGTGAATCCTAGGCCTTAGTAGAACAAACTCCACACAACAGAACAATTTTCTGTTTGGTTACTGCTAAGTACAGAATCAATTTGCTAATGTGTAAAAACATGAATACACCTTGCTACTATGGGCTATGCAATTAGTTAATCATATATAGTTTGGTGGATGTCAATATATTGAAACTGACTTGATTCAAAATCAAAATGTTTGAAGCATACCTAGGTGCCACATGAAAAGGCAGGACACAAGTGCATGACTGTATGTATTCCATAGTTTCTTTATTAAGGGTAAAGCAATAGTAGTTTTAAACATAAACAGATGTTATTCATAGAGTCTTGTAAACAGCTAGGTTAACAATAATTACTATTGTGTTTCAATATAAATATAGTCATATATATATATATATATATATATATATATATATATATATATATATATATATATATATATATATATATATTCTTTTAGTCATACAGGTAACTTGTTTTTTAGGTCAACCCCACATGTTTGAGTTTCTTTCTGGGAATATGAGATGTATCTACTTCATGCACAAATACACAGGATTATAAGATAAGCATAAAGCATGGTGCTTATACTAAGGAATTTCAACAGTCAGCTCTTCACCTGACATTTCTTTTGTGCCTATTTTTTAACACAGTGGATGCATGGTTTATATAATAAAAATGTTATTTGGAGTTAACAGACAGTAATAGTATGGACATCATGCACTCATGTAAGCACCATTTAAATGTGGCCTACTAAATGTCGTAGCTGTTGTGTGCTCTTACAGGAATTGAATAGAGAAATGGGAACCATTTACTTACCGGCTTTCCTCCCCATCTGATTACCAATCCCATCAAAATGTTCTGTGCAGCCATGGAGATTGTATTCCTTCTCCCATTAGATGCCTGACAGTATTTGGGTTGACATTTACCTGTGTAAATGCCAATCCATGCATGTCGTGTTTCCATGAAAATGCTCTTTTACCATGTTGCACAGCGAAAATCAAAACTGCACCAAAGTAGTTTTAATAGAGGGGATAATGGAAATGTTATGTGCTCAGGGTTGTAAGTCCCACCACATGACTTAAATAAACCTAGAGTCTAGTGTAAAAATAAGAGAAGTCTAAAACTGCTACGGCATGAATATGACAACTTTTCTTTGTACATTAACTTAGTGGTGTTTAACTTGTCAATCAATTAAGTAACATCTAAATAATTGAATAATAATAAATAATAATCAATTACTATCCTATTTTTAGAACATCATCCAGAGGCAACATCCAATCATCTTACAATACGTCTACCATGAAACACATATTTATACTGAAATATTTGTTATCTGCTAAGTAATCCTGGTGCTAATTTGTTGGCCAGTGCTGTTCGGTGTTCCTGTGATAGGTTAGTATTTGTGTACCATTCGGATATCATGGGATGACATTGGTAGCATAATAGTTCCAAATGTTCTTTAATAGGACAAAAACATTTCACCAATTTCAAACATATGAGATATATCAGTCATATAAATATATATTAATAGAAAATCCAACACAGAAGTAGGGAAAAAGAAGTGCAGATTAGGTATCGGATGTTGGATACTTACTATATAACCAAAGTGAAAATAGACCAAATTAATTTAAAACCAAAAAATATATTTTGGTATTTATAGTATATTATAGCATAGCAGAGCATAGTACCTACTATGTGTAGTACTACTTCCTGTGTAGTGCAGTTTGACATATGTAGGACTGCTGATGTAGTGGGAAGATCATTGGACTGAACGTTGTATACAGATATATCCCTGTCACACCTTTCCACTTGACCCTGTTTGGTTCTGTAAACATGTAGTTGTTGAGCAAGATGAATAGACGGTCTGACTCCTGGGTTGCTTACCCATTAAAGAACTAATGGAGTGCAATCAGACTACAGACAGGCATACAGTGCACAATATGGAGGAAACTTTGCCATCAAGCTTCCCCTTTTCTCACTCTGACAGGAAGATAAATAGTCCCATTCGTCAGCTCTGCTGTCCTCTATGTTTGTGTCTGAGTAATTTCGACCATGCCCCGTGGTGTAAGTTAGTGCTGGGAAATGATGATGAGTGAAATGATGAGTATTTGTTTTAAATAAAGGAGAAAGGGCAGAGGGACATTCACTAAAATTAATCACCATATTTATTTCTCATTGATAGTTATGATGTTTAGTAGGTGGGGAAGATATAGAACAAAAATAATATCTCAGTGATTTTAGATTGAATATTGATATACTGTATATGTTCCTAACTATTTTCTACTAACTGGGCTGAGAATTCAGTTCCAAGTCAAAGCCACATTGATAAAAACAGAGTATATAAAATACTACACAAATACAGGGTTTAATTCCCTGTTTAAAACATACTACAAAACATGGAAATTATTTAAAAAAAAAAAAATCAAATAAGCCTATATAAAAAGATAGGCTTGTCTGTAAGAATGCTTATTCAGACAATAACAGACTGATGTGGAGTTTTAAAAAAACAGCAATAAAATGTAAACAGAATAAAAATAATAACTTGCTCTGATGAAGTAGTTTGCTGCAGAGCTCCAATATTTATCATGTGCCTTAATGCGAAGGTCTCAACATCTTGTGCATATGAATTCACATCTCATGCATATGAACTCACTAAAACCGGAAGGATTTGTAGCTTCGTGAGTAATCAATGTAGTATTATTTTTCTCTCTATAACCACCAGAGACACCCAGTGGTATGAATGAAGCTTGATGTGCTTTCTCTTGGGGCAGTCTTTTCGGTCTTTGAAAATGTTGTAACTGCGGTTACTACAGGAGTACAAAGTATGACAGATATGATGGCTCTGATAATGTCATGCTGTGGAATATTTTACACATCATATTTTCATTGAGACTTTTAAACTGTAAATGTAATATTACTTTAGCAAGGAAACACCGGGTTTACGTGCAGACGCAGAGGGAGTATGGAGTGAGGCTTTATGACGAGTGTAAGAGAGGAGAGATGCAAATACTGGCAGTCTTCATGGATGAAACAGGTCACATGTCAATTCAATTCAATTTTATTTCTATAGCGCTTTTAACAATGGTCATTGTCTCAAAGCAGCTTCACAGAAATGAAAAGAAAATGAAAAGGAAAATTACTGGAGGTGTATATGTGTAAGAAAAATGTGTCTAGATAATGAGATTGTCCCTGATGAGCAAGCCAAAGGTGACGGCGACAGTGGCAAGGAAAAACTTCCTGAGATGGCAATATGAAGAAACCTTGAGAGGAACCAGACTCAACAGGGAACCCATCTTCATTTGGGTGATAACAGATAACAGAAATTATATAACATCATGTGTGTTATGCAACTGAAAGTTCGAAATAAGAGAAGATCTTTAAATTTACATGTCACCACGTCAAACTATATTGAAATGGTATGTCTCATCCTAATGTCCTAATACTTAGGTGACAAGGTATCAGACTCGTGTGGTGTATTCTTAAAAAACATTATACGCGTTTTACAAACATTTTTAGCTAATATGTATCCACAGTAACTATCTTTACAGATGGACTGTAAATGAAACTGACAGTGTAGTCTGTGGACTAGTTTAGGGCTATCAAGCCTTGAGTGACTTTTCAATGCACATGACACCATCTAGATGCAATATTCTAGATTTTAGATTTCTTGGTACAATGATGCAGGAGCAACCTGAAAACCTAAAAGCCACAGTTGCCTAACATTCAAAAGAAAAAAACATACCTGTAAACATACCTGTAAATTGTCTACATGTAAGCATGGCTTAATCAAACTACTAGTAATAGTAGTCACCCACTGTCCCCCTGAAGTGAGGTGTTCCCCAGGGATCTGTTCTTGGCCCCATATTATTTACAATTTACATAATCCCACTCGGTCTGATCCTTCAACGTCATGGTCTTAATTATCACTTTTATGCCGACGACATTCAACTTTATTCCATCTGTACACCTGCTCCATCTGTCCAAATTGACAAAATCTCTGCATGCGTAAAGGACATTAGAGCTTGGCTTAGCTTAAACTTTTTGAAACTTAACATGGATAAAACTGAGATCATTTTCATTGGCACCCCAACACTCACCAGCAATATTTCCACTAATTTCACCTGTGAGATTGCTGGCTTTCACATCAAAACATCAACTTCTGTCAAAAATTTAGGAGTAATCTTCGACTCCACACTCTCCTTTCAGTCTCACATTAAATCTGTCACTAAATCTGCATTCTTCCATCTACGTTGCATTGCCCAACTGCATCCCTTCATCAGTACCAAAGATGCTGAAACTGTCATCGATGCATTTGTCTCATCACGCATTGATTTCTGTAATGCCCTTTTCATTGGTTTACCTGCCAGCTTCATCTCTAGGTTACAATATATTCAAAATTGCGGCTAGAATACTCACTCATACTAAACGCTTTGCTCATATAACCCAATCTTGTTTGATCTCCACTGTCTTCCAGTTAACTACCGTATTAAATTCAAAATTCTTCTCCTTGTTTTTAAATCTTTAAATGGCTCGTCCCCTACATCCCATCTCGCTCACTACCTTCTTCCGACTCTGGCCTTCTTGTTGTCCCTCGGTACCGCCTATCTTCAATGGGGGGCAGATCATTTAGTGTTATTGCACCTAAGCTCTGGAATTTTCTACCACACTCTCTCCGTTCTGTTAATAACATCTCAGCATTTAAATCTCTACTCAAAACGTACTTGTTTTCTGAATGTTACAGCTCGATTCGTATGTCTGTCTCCTAGTTTTTTTTTTCTTTTTTCTTTTTTTTAACTTCAATGTCTGTTTGTCCCCCTTTTTCTATTCATTGTATATAAATAAAAATTATTATTATTATAGTATTCAAAAATGCAATCTAAAAAAGCAAGTATTTTGTATTTCAGCATCAATATTAAAAGCACAAGATGGATTGTACTTTTTTTATTTTAGTCTGTGGTCTATATATTATATACATTTTTTCCCCCAGGCTGCATACTGATGCTTAGGTGCCTACAAAACATCATATCATTCTCAAGACCAAAAAGCTGTCAAAGGATGTCAGGAACAAGATTGTAGACTGCACAAGCCTGGAATGGGCTACAAGACCATCAGCTAGAAGCTTGAGAAGGAGACAACTGTTGGAGCGATTATTTGCATATGGAAGAAATACAAAGAGAAGGATTGGCGGAAAAGTGCTATGGTCAGATGAGACCAAAATTTATCTCTTTGTCATCAACTCGACTCGTCATTTTTGGAGGAAGAAAAATGCTTATTGCATGCTTATGCCCCCTTAGAACACCATCCCTAAAATCAAGCACGGAGGTAGAAACATCATGCTTTGGGGCAGATCTCAGGCCAACTTTGCTGCATTGAGGGGTCAATGGACGAGACTATGTATTGTAAAATTTCTTGCTATCTAATATTTAGCTCCTTTGACGTTTGTGTGGCTGTCTTGTGTGGCTGTCTTGTGCGACTTCCAGCTTTTCCACATGTGCAGTAGTTTCAAGTATGATTTGTCTCAGCACAGGTGCTGAGCACTTTCTCTGTTGCATCTTATAGCACAGAGGCATTAGCCAGTGCCAAAGACATGTCATGAGAAGAATCGACACATATTTCGTAGCCATACAGTATATTATTGTTTAGTTCAAGGCAAGCGTCATGATTAATATTCTGAGAGTGACCCTTTAGCTAATTTCATTCAATCTAGCTCTCATTTTCACCCAGTATTGTGGTGTTCTCCTTTGAGGGCCTTTATATGCATATGGTAATTGGCTGTGAATCAAAGGGCTTAATCAATAACAGTGTGAGCGAAGTCATCTTCAATAAAGACATACATTACTTCTCAGTCCCAAGCCTTATAGAACACAACACTATCCCCCTACCTCCCCTTCTCTCTTTCACTCTGTCTCTCTGTTCCCCTGCATACATTTTTTTCTTCCCTAATTTTCTCTCATCTACTCTCTCTTCCATCTTTCTCTTATTTTCATGTTTTTCTCCTGAAGGTATTAGTCAATGGTTATTTTTTCTTAGATGACTGATCTTTGTGTCTTAAAGCTTTCAGACATCAACAGCATATTTATACAAGTCTAATACTTGTATAAGTGTCACAGTAATGAAGACAGACTATAGACATGATGCCATGGACCTAATGTATTTTTTGTGTCCCTAACATAGGCTTGTCAGAGAGAGTAGTCTTCTGTCTGCCATCTTTGAAGTCACAGCGGTAAGTGCTCATAGAGCCTTTAGGCTGGATCTTGTTTCTGTTAGTATGATTTATTTATTGCCTTGGGTCTCCCAATCCAGCTTTAGTAAAGAATAAAGCATCCAGAAAATTGTACACTTTATGGGAATCATACCTCACGATAGAAATTTTAAGTTTACCTTTATGTGAGTCTGAGGAGAGTGTCTTTCAGTGTGGCTCAGATAAAACAGGGCACCACACTGCTCTACACTCTGCAAAGAAAAAGTCTTTCAGAGAAAAGACATTTTGAATGGTTCAGGGCATAAACAGATATTGTGGCTGTTGCATTTCTGTAGCAACATGTATTTCTTTCTGTAGCTGTTGCTAGTGACTATCTAATTCATGTACAATCTATATAGTGAATATAGTGAGTATTTTGCTATTTCCAAATAGATGGTGACTTAAAAATCAAATGATTCTACTACCTAGCAAAAAAAAAAAAAAAATACAAACTCTAAATTTTTATCACCTTTAGCTTTGATTATGATATGTATTCACTATGTAGTCATTATGAGAACATGATTCAGCATCACAATGTAAATTTCCATCCAGAGTAGCATTAATTTTGAACCGAGCTCTAGAATTCATGTAAAAAAATTCCTACCACTCTGTGAAGGCATCTCCAACATTCCCAAAAGTGTCAGTGGGATAAAGGGCAGGACTATGTGGCAGGTAATTCATATGTTAAAGAAATTCCTCATGTTTCCAGAACCACTCTTTTACTATTTGATCCTGATAAATCTTGGCATTGTTTCCCTGGAATATGCTTGTGCCATCACGAAAAAATCCATAGATGGGATAACCTGGTTATTCAGTGCATTTAGGTCATCAGGTTTTAATAATGGGTTGGGCAGTTTTTCAACCAATTCCAGTAATTTCATCAATCTCCTTTCTGGTTTCTTTGCTTGATACAGACCAATAATTTGACCATTTTGAAATACAGTAACATATTTTCCACTACCATGAGATGTGTCTTCTGACATGGTTGTTTAAACAATTAGAACTACTCACTGCATTGTGTTAAAAGAATTTTCCCAGCTGAAACATTTATAACTGTAGTAATGAGCCAGTTAAAGGCTGTCAAATATGTACATTGAGACTGAGTTATACAATTCATACAGTCTGTGGGAGGAAACCAGACTACCCGGAGGAAACTCATCAAACAGAAAATGAAAAACTAAGATCCGACCCCCCAATGCTTAAAGTGCATGGCAACAATGATAACCATTAGGCCAACACCTAGCTAGCTATACTGATCATTATGACCACCCACCAGCCTTCACTTCATCAGTGAGCCTTGGCCACCCATGACATTGTTGCCAATTCAACAGTTTTGGTATGCCCTGACCACTGCAGCTTGGAAACATCCCAGAAGAGCTTTTGTAATTTTGTAATTGATCTGACCCAGTTGTCTAGCCATTACAATTTGGCCGTCAAATTTTCTATATTTCATTACAATGGTGGCTGGACCTGGGTGGGATATATTAGGCATCAAGTAGACCTTTTTTCCTGAAGTTGATGTGTTGAAGCAGAAAAAAATGGGCAAGCATAAGGATTTAAGTGACTTTGACAAGGATCAAATTGTGATAACTTGAGGATTGCATCCAACCCCAAAATTGCAGGTTTTGTGGGACGTTCCTGGTCTGCAGTGGTCAGGACCTACTAAAAGTAATCCAAGGAACTGGTGACAGGGTCATGGGTGGTGAAGTCTACTGATGAGCATGTGGAGCAGAGGTTGGCCTGTGTAGTCCAAACCAATAGAAGCGCTATTGTAGATCAAATTGATGGAAAGTTAATGCTGATTGTGATAGAAGACTCAAACACTGATTCTGGCCTACAAAAACGGTTAAGCTAAAAATGGCCCAGCACCCACTTACCGCTCAACCCTAGTCACACCCGCACTGCACCACTATCCCTCCAATCCTCCAACATGCACGACAGGTCCCACCATCTCTCAAGACATGCACTAGACTATTTTATTTTTTGACACCTAGGTGGTGGACTGAACTTCCTGTAGATGTCTGTGCCGCTGTGTCACTGTCCTGCTGAAAAAAACAGCATAGACCAGCATAGCTGGTTAACATTATACCAGCATATGTTGTGTTTTGGTGCTGGTATACTGGTGACCAGCATACAATTTGGTGGTATGCTGGTGCTAATATTTTGCATTATAGTGCCATGATACTATGCTGTTTACCATGCCATCTAATGTTGGTATGGTATAAAAGCCAGAATACATGGAAGATTGTCATCTATGTAAAATATAAAACAGAATCAGTATAAAATCAGCTTTATTGGCCAACACAAACAATATTAACATTGTGTAATATGTAACAATATATGCACGTTTGTAACAATATGATAATTTAACAATGAACAGCAAATACGTTTTGATAAAAAAAAATAATAACAAAAACAAAACATGAGACCAACCTCTTAGGAACACTTTCACACCACAGGAGTGTAAATGAGTGAGCTTGGCCCTCACTCTTTATTTAGGGGTCTGCAGGTTTATAGGCCCTGAAGTAGTTCTGACATGTCCTGACATTTGTGTATTTTTCTTACTTATGAACATATAAATGTAACCTTACTTATAAACATATAAATGTCACCTCTTTCACCTAGTGCAAAGTAAATGTCCAGGATTGAGGGACATTTACTTTGCATCCTTGACATAGATGATCTTATACACAGAAGGCACATTTCTGGCATACTGTAAATATGGCCGTGCAAACAGACATTCAGGGTAAAACAGTGGAAACGTCTCGGGTTACTTGGCTGTAACCCTGTTCCCTGATAAAGCGGGAACGAGATGCTGCGTGAAAACGCGATGGGAACATCTCTTTGTTGCCCGGTTGTGAAGCCTGTGCATGTCAAACCCGCCGAATACCTTCGGCTTATAACCTGTGCCAGGCATGACGTCACCGAATAAGGTGCACCTGCAGGTTATAAATAGGAGTGAACCGGAAACATCCTCAGGTCAATTTTGTCTGAAGGACGTCCAGGCACAGGTTATAAGCCGGCATCGGAACGCAGCATCTCGTTCCCGCTTTATCAGGGAACAGGGTTACAGCCAAGTAACCCGAGAC
>JAAGKR010000988.1:108408-149508 GCA_011419295.1 Clarias macrocephalus | reverse complement strand
GCAAAAGTTTGGACACCCCTTCTCATTCAGCGAGTTTTCTTTCTTGTGTTCTTTCTTGTGTTCTTTAGCCCAAACGCGTCTCTTCTGCTTGTTGCCTGTCCTTAGCAGTGGTTTCCTAGCAGATCTTCTACCATGAAGGCCTGATTCACACAGTCTCCTCTTAACAGTTGTTCTAGAGACGTGTCTGCTGCTAGAACTCTGTGTGGCATTGACCTGCTCTCTGATCTGAGCTGCTGTTAACCTGCGATTTCTGAGGCTGGTGACTCAGATGAACTTATCCTCCGCAGCAGAGGCGACTCTCGGTCTTCCTTTCCTGGGCCGGTCCGCATGTCAGCCAGTTTCTTTGTAGCGCTTGATGGTTTTTGTGACTGTACTTGGGGACTCTTTGAATGAGAAGGTGTGTCCAAACTTTTTGGTCTGTACTGTATATATCAGTTTTTATTTGCCATCTCAACACGTCACCTTTAGATTTTGGTCTTTCTTTCTTTATCTTTATTTCTTTCATTGTTTCTTTCTTTTTTATTTGATGCATCAGGGCCTCTTTTATATTTTGAGATCATGATGATTTTTTTCCATTCCATATTTAATTTATTACTTTATAATTTCCTTTCATTTCATTTTTGTCATCACTTGCTATTTTTACCTGCACCTTACTTTCCATTCATCTTTTTTTCTTCCTTTGTTTCTTTCATCTGTACATCTTCTGTAATGTTTATTACTTTTTTCTGTATTTACTTCTTAATTTTTTGTACATTCTTATTTGACTTCCTTTTCATTTCTTTCTCTTTACTTTCCTCCCCTTTTTGCTTCCCCCTCATCTTACTTTTCATTTAGCCATTTCTTTCTTTCTTTCTTTCTTATACTTTGGGCTGATTGTCATGTAAGATGGCATGATTACTAACACAGGTTATTCCAAAATGTTTTTAGCAATTAGAAACAGATGATGTCGTCAGACATGGACGATCCTAAGTGCACACACACACACACACACACGCACGTAGACATTGATTCAACTGTTTGCTTATCTTTATTTGTCCAATTGGCATTATCAGTTTTCTATAGTTCTCTCTTTCCTTCTGTCCTACACACACATACACACTCACACACACACACACAGCAACACTTGATCACAGCAGTCAAGCTCAACCATGGTTTACCCCAATCAGAGGTTCAGTGCCGTGGAGCAGAATCAGCGCTAGCCCTCCATGACCAATGTTTTGGGTGAAACACTGGAGTAAAAGATGCCAAAATGAGCTCATCATCACTGTGTTGGAGATACACACTCCATTATAAAAGGCTTGACACTCTTTGCGAGCAGACAGACAAGTTGGCCTGGCTTAGAGCGTCTAGACTACTGAATTACCCTGAGTGGGATTACCTTTGTGAAGCTTTGTGTACACTATCCCCAATTATGTGCTTCATCACGTTGCTATAGATAGCCGTGTCTATGTGACGGTGTGCTGTGGGTTTGTGGGCTTGCCTGCACTTTGGTGCTTGCAGTTTGAATCATACAGAATGAAATGAACAAGAGGCGTGAGAAATATAAAAGTTTGAATTTTGTTTTCGAAATGTGCATGACTTATGACATTTCCACAAAACCAGATAATAAAAAAAAACACATCGCTCCATTACAGTACTAGTATACTGATTACTGATCCCGTAATATTTCTGCACCATTTTTCGGAAACATCAGATTTCACACTCGAACCAACTTTCAGTTGTCACCATCTTTCAACCTGCTCTCCTGTGTGAACATCTTTTTTTCTTAGTTACTCTTTGCATGTGTCTCTTAGTTTAGTCTATAAGCCACGTCTAACGATTCTGGTACCTTTTGTTAACCACTGAAGCCAAGACTCAGATGCTTTCATACAAAGTGACCGTTTTTCTGGACATTTTCCTGTAGCCTACCCACATTGACTACTTGGTCTCAGTGACCTTTGGCTTATGGGAAATGATGTTGCTGAGGACTCCAAAGTCTTGCAACTCACAAACACACACACTTATACACCACAGGCGATTTGGAAACAGCAGTCTATCACGCATGTCTTTGGACTAAACTGGAGTACGCAGAGGAAACCCACCAAGGAGACATTAGGCACTAGGAGAACGTTCAAATTCCATAAGGGAAGATTTGAACCCCCAACCCAGGAGGTGTCTAGGGACAATGCTAGATTAAGCTAACCAATGAGAGCCACTGTATTGCCAGTTTTACATTAGGAGACACTTGTTTAACATTTACATAGCTTAAAGTTGATGGAGTTAAAGCTCAATGGAAATTCTCCTGGACAGATTTTTTTTTAAGAGGCTGCTGAATGAGCAACATTCATACGTAAAATTGGAAAATATTCATAGCTAAAAATGGAAAGAAAAAAAAAGGAATGATCAGTTTCCCCATAGTTTCTCATATCCAATTTCCACCCTTTATAAAAAGCAATCCGCCATCAAGGAGACCGTCATATGCTTTCTCCACGACATCTGAGATGAGAAGAGCACCTTCAGCGCTGGTTACCCACTTATGCTTTCATGATCCCGCAGATGAGCTCAAACTAGGGATCTCCGGATGAAAGGGCGAAAATAGCACCACTTGGAGACCAATCTCCCATTGCTGTGATATAAGTGAATTTTTGAGTTGTGATGTATTTGGGTTTTTGAAAATAATGATATATAAAAAAATAAATATATATATTGAATATATATATATATATCCTACAACAGCACACACATCCTGAAGGGTTTCATTCCTCACCACTGCATTTCTAAGCATCCGCTGAATGAGGCCATTGTGCACCAGAGCATGGCACACTTCCTGTCCACTTTGCACCTGTTAATGGAACTGTATTGGCATGTACACTGGCCACTAGAATATGATCCCTAACAAAATAAAGTACTTCCATTTACAGTAAGCACCATGCAGCCCTTGTTACATCACAGAACCTCACCTTACGCCCATGCACACACCTGGATGACATCATCGTCCATGCCGAGAGCTGAATCGAACACCTGGAGCGCCTCTAGGAGCTGTTTAAAATACATAATTGGAAATATGAACAATATGAAGGTAAGGAAACCCCTAATTATTTCATCCTGCCACAAATCTCTGAGCACAACCTAACCTCACCACTTCCTGCTCAAGTTCAACCCAGTGTGTTATAAGTCAGACTTCCCTCAGGGCCTGAACGTGTGTGGTAGACCTGTTAGCACTCTCGCTCTCTCTCTCACTCTATATATATACCTATATAAATATAGGTATTTATATAGGTATGTACGTTATAGGTATGTTACCATCAGGAGCTTTTAATTACTCCTTTAGCGAATATGGATAAGGAGGTGTGTCCTTTATTGTAAATGTAAATGGGTGTGGTGTGGTCTGGAAATAAATATATGAATATATTCTTCAATCCAACTTTAATGTATCTCATGTACACAACTTAACCTAAACTTAAGAACAGACTGTACTGTATCTTGGACACACAAATTATCCAAAATGTGAGGATGAATCGTATCTTGTGAGCAGGCATTAACAGAAACATGAACTAAAAACTATGTTAACCGTAACCTGGAAACAAATTGTATCTCCTGTACACAAGCAAAACAAGAGTGCATCATATCTTATGTTTACAAATAAATAAAAAAACATGAGAAGGAAATGTATCCAACATATTATAATTAACCAGAAATGTGGAAATAAATCAACTGTGCAGAAATCAACCAGGAAGTTCATTCAATTCACATTCAACTAAGAACATTGGTGCCCTTTAGTAAAAATCAGCAAACAAACGACTGAAATGAGCAAATAAACATGCATGAAAAAAGTCAAAGCCTTCAGAAGCACTGCGTCTGGTTCTACTGGATGTTCAGCAAAACTAAGCTAAGTAAGTACAGAACGAGAAGTAAGTGGCAGCCAGGTGTTGCTAATCATCAACCACTGATTAATTAATCATCAGCAGGTGTGCCGACCTTTATAAAAGCTTTTTTGCTCTGGAACATTCAGGTGTGTGTTATTCCAATGATAAGCATCAATATGTAAAGGGTTATTAAAACAATTCCAAATAATTTGGAGTTCAGAATTCTACATTGCATTCAAGATAGTTGCCAGTCTTCCAAAGATTAGCAATCCAGCAGTTTTACCCCAAAGTCTGACCAACCAGTGCTCAAAGAAATAAAATTTTAAAAAAAAGAAAGAAAAAGAAAAATAAACAAGAGCTTAGACCCTACAGGCCTCACTGAGCATGTTAAACATGGAAGCTTGACTGAGGTTTGCAAAAATGCATCTGAGCAAACCACAAGCCTTCTGGAACAATGTCGTATGGACAGATAAGACCAAAGTGGAGTTCTTTGGCCTTAATGCCAAGCGCCAATTTTGGTGAAAACCAAACAGCAATTCAGCAGAAACGCCTCATACACAGTGTCGGGCACGGCTGTGGAGGGGTCATGATTTGGGCCTGTTTTTGCTGGGCACCTTGCAGTCATAGAGTCGACCATGAACTCCTGTATACCAGAGTATTCTAAAGGCAAAAAATATAGGGACTGATGAAGTCATAAAGGAATGATTATGTTTTTACACAGAAAAACTAAATATAAAAGAGGAAACATTAACACATGACTGTATAGTGCAACTCCAAAATTAAAGATATTGTGAAAAAGTTATGTTCCTTAAAATTCAATCTTTCAAAACTTTTTTTTTTGTCTTCATATGATTACAGTACATGAAAATCAAAAATCAAAAATATTCGAATATTTCCTAAGATTCTAGCCTTGGGGCTTTTTTAGCATGAATTACTGCGTCAAATTTAAATTTAAATTTCATAATTTTATTATGTTTATGTTTATTATTTTTTATTTATTATATATAATATTTATTATTAAGCATCACAAGCATTTAAAAATTTGCTGTATAAGTGTATAGATGAAACTTTTACTCGCTTTACTATTAGCTATTTTGTAGGTTTTACATATTACTACCACTCAGCACATCAGCAGCCAGCCAGAAATGACAAGCTCGCCGCTGAACTTCTGGTACTTCTGGTACTTCAGGTCTCTCTGGTCATACGTTCAATCTTCAGAACACAGAACTGTCGACAACATTCTCTGAATGCACAGATTGATCCCCCCCCACTGCAGTTTGAGGATTTGGTCAATGAGGTCATCACTTACAGGGGCTTTTTGCTGCATGCAGTGAAATGAACACTCAGATCTGATAATATGAAGTGTAATGAGTAACGAGAAAAAATGTCAAGCATTCTCGTATTATAAAAAACAGAGGTTAAATGCTCATAAGCGTAAATACTATTTTGATCTCCATGAAGCTTTCTAAAAACAGCCGGATGTGCATGTGTGATGTGATGTGATGTTGAATAACACCTGAGTAAAGTGACAGACATTTCTTGTTGTGTTATGACGAGGCTGATTAATGCCATGTTGGAACGTCATGACAGCTCATTCATGTGTGTGTGTGTGTGCCTGTGTGTTTCTGGTAAGTCAGATTCACATAAACAAACTTGGACGGAGAAAAGTCAGTCACTGTCGGTCATGAAAAGTCTGTTTGTCATGGTACAAGAATACTGTAAGTATTTCTGAACAGAAGTAAATATAGGCGGGAAAAAAATATAAGAAAAAAAAACTCTTAGAAGCAAGATTATGAAACTCAGCTGTTTTCATGCACATACCCATTTGGGGAGTTGGGCTCATAAATAATGGAACACATGGCTGACAAGCAGTTGCATGGCCAGGTGTGGCCTGTTCCCTTGTTACTCTATGGTGAATCAAGCAGATAAAATGCCTGGTCGTGGTTCTGAGTGTTAGAGTACAGTGTTACAGTTGGTCCAAGGACTGTCTATGCAAGTGAAGATGGACATCACAAGGGGGAAGCAACAAAATAAACCCATCTGAGAGAAGGCAAAAGCATTAGGAATGGATTCCTAAAAAGAAGGAATTAACTGGCAAGCTTAGTAACAGCTAAGGGCCTGGAAGACCATGCAAGACAAGTAAAGCAGATGACCTCAAAATTCCATCCAAGGTGAAGAAGAATCCTTTTACAACATCTATCCAATTTAGGAAGACTCAAGTCAAGAGACGGCCTTATGAAATAAATTCAGATGCTTCACAACAAGGCGCACTGATAACACTCAAGAACAGAAAGGTCAGATTTGACTTTGCCAGAAAACGATGCCAGATTCTTTGGACTGACGAAATCAAAATGAACTTGTACCAGAATGATGGGAAGAGCAAAGTATAAAGAAAGCGAGGAAAAGCACATGACCCAAAGCATACTACATCATCTGTCGAACAGAGTGCTGGCGGTGTTATGGTGTGAATGTGTCTGGCCACCAATGAAACCAGGTCTCTGGTGTTTATTGATGATGTGACCGCTGATAAAAGTAGCAGGATGAATTCTGAAGTGTATATACTGTAGATACACTAGATATATAAAGATTCAGCCAAATGCTGCAAAACCTTTAGGATGGAGCTTCATATCGCAGATGGGTAATGACCCGAAACACGCAGCGAAAGCTACCCAAGGCAGAGAAATGAGATATTGTGCACTGTCAAAGTCAGTCACGTGATCTCAATCCAATAGATGATGCTTTTTATTTACCGAAGATAAGAAAAAAAAGAAAAGCATCACAAGCATTTGGTCTTGTCAATGGGTTCGACACTTCAAGCAGCCGTTGATTGCAAAGGAATTTCAAGTATTAAAAACAATTTATTATTATTATTATTATTATTATTATTATTATTATTATTATTATTATGTTAATTTGTTCCATTATTTGTGAACCCCAAAATGGAGTGCATATGTGTGTGTGTGTAATATGAAAATGACTGTTATTCCTCCATGACAAATGACAGATGTTTTTTTTTTTAACCCCAAAGTTCTGACTTCAGTCAGAGTTCAGTGTGTTCCGAAGCTTTTGGACCTGATTGTAGGAGCTGTTAAAGTGTCTATGATGTGTATGAAATATGTAGGAAGGGTGTATAAAGTTTGTTTAATATACATCCACTCGCCAAATAAATAGGTACACCTTGCTAGAACTGGGTTGGACCCTTTTGGCTTTCAGAACCGCCTTAATTCTGCATGGCTTAGTTTAAACAAGGTGCTGGATACATTCTTTCTTTAGAGATTTTGGTCCATATTGACATGATCGCATGTCGTAGTTGATGATGCGAATCTCCCATCCCACCACATCCCGAAGATGCTGTTTGGACCCCATTGTCATGTTCAAGAAATCAGTTTGATGTGATTTTAGCCTTACAACATGACGCATTATCCTGTGGGTCATAAAGTGATGGACATGGTCTGAAACAATACTTAACCATGCTCAATTGGTACTAAAGGGCCAATTGCGCCAAGTGCGCCAAGAAAAGGACCACTCACTTTCAGTACAACTTATTATCTGAAATGGGACAGTAGAGAAGGTCGACTTTTGGTGTGGTTTGCGGAACAGCAGGTGGTGAAAGCAGCAGGGAAAATCACCGGAGTCTCGCGGAGGTTACGACCGTTCACACCACACGCTGCCTTCGAAGAGTGCACAGCATCCTGCATGATTAGCATGGACCTGCACATCACCTGTTCCACCTGCTGCCCCCTCAGGCAGAGCATACAGGTTCATACGCACCAGCACCAGAACCACCAGACTGTCCCACAGGCTTTTTCCAACGGCTGTGAGGATGTTGAACGAGCAGTTCCCCTTGCCCTCACCTCCTCTTATATACCGTACATCACTATCACAATAACTGCGAACTCGACTTTGCTTTCCTGCAGCGCGCATAACAGACACACTTTTTTGGTTCGTGCACCCCTTTATATCCCTTTATATCCCTTTATTTATATCCCTTTATATCTACATAGACCCGTTATGGTTACTGCACTGCTGCACTACGGTCGCACTTTATTACATGCCGGGAAAGATGATGCTCTAATGCTATCTCGTTGTTATTTATACTTTGTTATTTTTTAACAATGACAATAAAGTTGAATTGAATTGAATAACGTTCACATTATATTATACCACTTCCATTTTTAGTGCCAAATTCCGACCCTACCATCTGAATGTCTCAGCAGAAATGAAGACTGATCAGACCGGCGAACATTTTTCAAATTGTCCGATTTTGGTTAGGCCTTGTGAAACATAGTTTAAGCCTCAGTTTCCTTTTCTTAGCTGACTGACCTTTTACTTCTTCAAGGTTTAATTTGTTGCATGATGATAGCGAGATGTTATTTGAGTTACTTTTGTCTTTCTGTCCATTCAAACTTGCGTAATCATCAACCTCTGACCTCTGAGATCAACGAGGCATTTTTGCGCAGATGACTGACCTCACTGGATATTTTCTCTTATTCAGATTGTTCATTGTAAAGACGGATGGCTGTGCATGAAAATCCCAGTAGATCAGCAGTTGCAGACGTACTCAGACCAGCCTGTCTGCCACATTCAGAGTCACCTAAATCACCTTTCAGATGCTCGGTTTGAATTTTAGCAGACCGTCCTGGCCATGTCTATATGCCTAAATGCACTGAGTTGCTGCCATGTGACTGACTGATGAGATCTCCCTAATGAAATGGCTGCTGAAGGTATGTATGAAGTGAGTATGAGATGTGTGTGAAGTGTGTATGAATGAATGTGTTCACCAGGGGAACGAATGCTTGTTGTAGAAGACATCAGAGGAGATTGGGGTTAGCTACATGAGAGTGTGTGTGTGATAGCGAAAGACAAAGCAGAGCAGGATGCGCGTGTATATATGTGTGTGTCTATGTGTCTGTGTGTCTGTGTGTATATTCATGTAAAACCAGGTGTGTTAAGTTTCCGCTGTTGCGCTCCTGTTATTTAACATCTTGGCGTGTGATCTGGATCGAGATAAGACTGCAGCGCTTAGTAACAGACGCTTGGTCACTCGCTCGCACTCTTACCGAGCGAGATAGGTGCTCAGCGACCACAGCCCCCGGACTCAGGCCCCGCCCCCCCTGACCACAGGAAGTGTGGGGACTGATAAACAGCCGGAACTTCCTCTTTCTGCCTGCTTCAACTAGCAAACCAGCAGCTTCCTCACGGAACGCAATTACATAACCCTCACCTCAACTCTCTCTCTCTCTCTCTCTCTCTCTCTCTCACACACACACACACATAAAACACACACACATATGTGACAAGTATAAACATACAGTACACATTCGTACGAGATCTATGTGCCTACATCGCAACCCTACGCCCCAGCTATCATTTCGGGCGAGAGTTTTCGTGCACCGAACCTTGCGAACACACATTAACACGCACACACGTTCTTGTGCACACACGTTAACACTTTTACAGTGGAACACTACAACACAACCGTCGTTGATACACATGTGTCATTTATCATCATCTTTAGCCTCACACCACTGTATTTCATTCCCAGGGTCAACTCTCACAACATTATACAAAACCACAAACATGGTGGACATCCTCATCTGGTATGATTTTGCTCATTTTTATCCGAGTTGTTGACGCACTGAATTGAACATTCGTACAAAAGCGATCTTACCGATTACATTAAATGTGTGTTTGCTGTGCATCAATGCATGCACACAAACACAAATGCATGATGCATATGAAGCAGACATATTGTGTCGGTCGCCACAAAAAGTACAAAGACGCTCTCATCATGAAGTAACAGTAGTTTTGTTTCACAAGCCGTTCATACTCTATATTGCGTTATTAACCAAACATTATGTACTGTCCTATACAACATGAACGAACAAAAAGTAATAAAGTAAATGTCTGACGTGCAGTAAATGGGCGTTCAACTCAAACCGGGACTTGTGATGACATTTCTGGTGAATGATGGCATTCAAACGATTGACCTTTACAGATGATTGCAAGCACAGCATGGTGATGAGACTCCTTGGCACAGCAAAATATTTGAACGGTGCGAAACAAGGCCGTGCTGAAAGATCTACGGGCGTTTTTAAAGAAGGCTGCACTTCTGTGAATGACGATCCTTGACAAGGTGGCTCGGAGCACACTGCACTGGTTTCTGTCAGCATCCAGCAAGTGGAACATCCGATCCTTGAAAAACAATGAATAACTGAGCCATTTCCACAAGTTTGGGCCATTAAAGGAACTCCTGGGAGGCCGGCGTTTCGTATGTGAAGCAAGCAGTCTGGTAATGCTACACAATTCAGCCACAATTACATAATTCTTTATCCAATGTCACAGCATTCTTGGCTGACAGAAGTGAAACCCAATGGTGGTCTTCTGCCTGGGAAACCCACCCACCTTAAGGTTCTACTCGTTTTCTGGTTGTTAAAAGTGATTATTTGAGCCATTATAGCCTTCAAGTCAGTTGGAACCAGTCAAACCAGTCTCCCCACAAAAACATACGGTACAAACGCACACGAACGCAAACACAATACACTCTGATATTTGACATAAGAAAAAATTGAAAGCCTCTGACCTGGATCTACCACATTATTGGCTGATTAGGTAACCGAACTAACCGAACAGTAGAATTATATTATTCCTTTATTCACATTACTGATGACGTAAACTGCTTTCCTTCAATGGTGATGTTTGGATCCAAGGCTGTGCTTACCTTTTGTGTGTGCTGCCGGACTTGTACAACAGGTTAAACAATAACCGGTTACACTTGGCCTGAGCACAGTTATCTCAGAGTTGCCTTTTGACCAACTCTGATGGCTAAAATCAATACACTCTCGAACATGCTGTATGTACATGGAGACTGGTGACCAGCTACAAAAAATGTGTTTGACGATGGTCATGTCAAACTGACAGTCCAAAATCTCCAGCTTGGGACTGGTCTGTACAGTACGTGGTTTTCTCCCCGATCAAAACATTCAGTGAGCAATCACGAATTGTGGAAAGGGGCGGAGTCATTCTTGAAACTCATTTACACAACTCTGACCAAGTTAGATTAGAAGAGATTTATTTTATAGCACAACACACACCCACACATATTTACATTTAATCATTCAGCAGGCGCTGTTATCCAGCACACCCATCCAGCTATGTTTATTTATGTTAAAGGCCGTGTATAGGTCATATTTGCATTTCAGGGCTTAACTTTGTTCAAATGGCTTTACATAAAATGAACATTAGGTTGTGGGTTTGTGTGAGAGAATAACAGTAGTAGTAGAACAATTTTGACTTTTGCGGTCTTTTGAATGGTCGTCATTAAAAAAAAAAATTGTAATAAATAAATAAATAAATAAAAAGCCTGTAATAATGCTTAAATGTTTCCTTTTGGCTAACTGAGATTCATTTAGACGGCAGTACAGCATAGAGCAGCAATACAAAGCATAACCTGGGTTAATATCGATGTCGGTGGAAGCAAGGATAACAAGAAAAAATAATTTTCTGTTTTCTGTCTAAGGCCTTCATGTTTGTCAAGCAAAGATCTAGCATGCATTTGGAAAACTCACACAATCTCTACGTGTGAACTAAAATGTGAACTGATTAGTGTAGGGTTAGCACTTTGATCCTCACACTCGATGCTTCTTACTCATTCCACCGCTTGTCTTCACACTTGCTCTTATCAAATGCAAGCCTTCTTGTGTATTACGTAAAATGTAAGTGTTATTAATAGAGATCAAATGATTTGTCTACAGAGTTGTAATACACAGTATAGACTTTATTTTAAGAAAGATTTACACTTGGCCAGTCAAACCTCTTTTATGCACTGTAGATGAATAAGGAATAGAAGTACAAGCAAACACTTTTTTTTCTAGCCATTGATGAGCAGTTTTTTTTTTTTATTAATTAAATAATGGCACATTTTACTTTTAAGTCATTTAATGTTGGGGACCAGGGAACATCCGCAAGACAGGTTACTTGCATGTTTTCCATTACAGCCAGAAGCGGGGAAAAAAAAATCTGTCCTAAAAAACTCACACTGGAAACTCCTTCCATGAAGGGATAAATAAACATCTCCTTTAAACATTTCAATCAATCCTGTCTCAATATGTTTTTCTTCCCTACAGCACACAGCACACAAATCACATCTTATTCGGCACAGATTATGCCTGTGCCTTGGAAACAATGCACACGTTAAACTGAGCATTTTAATCTAAAACTGCGATTTTAATTACAGAAGCCAGCGTATCCGTTACAGAAGCTCCTTCTGACCACTACATCCTATGACTTGAAATGTATATAACATTTTGTATTTTGCAATATCTTCAACTTCTACAAAATCTCATCCTCTGCATTCCACACATTGCTCAATTGGCATCATAATACTTTTCAGTAAAGGAAGCTAAAAGTAGCCAAAGAAGAACATGTTCAAATGAAAAGAGAACATTTAGTCCTTTTAGGTTAAAGTTTTGCAACATGCCATAAGATCATATAGGAATTTCCGTGCATAGGTCAGGATGTATTGTTTAGTGCAAGAACCCATAATTGTTCTGTTGGAGAACTTGGGTATTGCTTCATCTCTGAGCAACTTTCTCATCAAAACAGAGCAAAAAATTGATGTCAGGTTGGAAATGCAGCTCCGACATGGGTGTAGTTTTTGATTGGCGTGAATCAGAACTGGAAATCGATGTTGCGATGCAGTGCCGTTGCTCAATTACAGTAATTTTACTATTCAGGAAGAGAAAAGGGAAGCTGACCTGATGGTACACAGACACGGTAGAGGCTTAGCAAACTGTTCCTTTAATACTTCTCTGGGAAGTTCCCCCTCAACAGACACGACACGATTTCAGTTTCCTAAAGTACACCACCATGTGTTTATGCTTTTAAAGATAATAACACATGCAAAGTATACTTTATCATAGAAATTTTTTTGTTTTGTTTTTTGTCACTTTTCAACCAGAGAGGCTTTTTTTTATTGTTCAAAAAACTTCTTCTATTTGAACAATTATGTGTTCTCGCACTAAGCAATACATCCTGACCTATTTGAAATGAGAAATTTAATAATGACACGTTGTGATGTCCATGACTGTAATAAAAACATTATTATAATATTAAACTATATGATAATAATGAATTAATCATGTGGTTTCATGGGTTTTGCTTTGAAAACCTTTCCTTTAAAATGTTGCATCTCCCTCGTCGGCACAGTGGAATACAAAACCACAACTCAGACAGTGACACATTTTTGGAGCTCAATTTTTAATTACTTTAGACTAGATTCTTCCCCCTTCAGGTCAGGTTGTGTAGACACTCACTCATTATCTGCTTGTTTCCAGCTTCTCGACGACTCTGTTTGCTGATCACAACGATCATCAACTAACGTAACTGAAACTAAAGTCAACCCGTGCAGCAGCACATGGGAACTGAAGATTAACTACCATTTTCTGCACATCAAAGAGTAATCACATCAAACTCTTCATTACTGTAGATTCAGATTTGAATCTACTCTCAATCTAAAGCACTATTTTTTAAATAACTAGGCATGTCTTTACTGTCTATGACAAATCAACATTTAACATTGAATTTTCAATCCTGCAACTTCACAGTAATAATCTTTCAGACAGCCAATGTATTTTAGTGATTACCCTATAAAAGGATATGATTCCTCACCCAACTAGTAATAATTTTTCCAAAACATGTATGTAAGTGTGTGTACGGCCTTGGAAAAAAATAAGAGACCACTGCAAAATAATCATGCGTGGGTGAGATGTTTACCTAGTTTTTTTGAGATGAGATGAAACCCTAGTTTTTTTTTTTTTGTTTTTTTTTGTGGACTGCTGACAATATTTCTTCAAAATCTGAAATATAACACATCAAAATAACCAAGATCATGCAGTATTTGCTTTAATAACTCAAATAAAACAAAATGCAAATAATCTGTGTAAATGATTCGGCTATATAACATTAAAAAATCAGTATTTGGTTGAATAACACCGATTTGCAATTACAGCTTTCATGCGTATTGGTTCTCCACCAGTAACTTTATACCATTCTTTTTCCAAAAAAAGCAAAAGAGCTCAGCTTTGCTTGATGGTTTGTGACCGTCCATCTTCCTCTCGATGAGGAAGCAGTTTAAGTTTTAATTGTAGTAAATTGCAGTGCTCTCTTATTTTTTTTCCAGAGCTGTATGTGTACACAAAATATTTAATAAAACACACATAATGTTAAAGGCACATTTATTTAAACATAAAAATGTGCAAAAATACAACTATGCAAAAAACAATACAAATACATACAAATCTCATAAAAGTTGCCAATGTGTTTCTTCCGTCAGTTAAGGTTTAACACTTTCCCCACAAAAACAGAACGCCTTTTCTTTTCCTATTCAGGATTGCTTTTCTTTTACTCCACTTTAGATGATGTTATTATTTTGGTGAAAGTGTAGAACAAATGTACAACACACACTAATAGCAATCTAGAAAATACACAAGTTATGCAGTTATACAGTATTTTGCAATGTATTCTACAATTGCACAATAATGCCCAGTGGTGAACACAACATCAGTAAAAGGGGAAGTGAAATTTAAATTAATTCATCTGTTTGTTTCTTTTTTTTTTTTTTTTACTTTAATTTTTTTTTTTTAATCAGATCTTGAAATTAGCAGCGATCAGTGTTGCATTTCTTATGTAGCCTAATCTGCAGTTTCATATTAGGTAGGTTTTAATTTTTCAATTTTGTAGAATTTTAATTAGCCTTATATATACACATTTGTTATGGCTTTTTTTTTTTTTTAACAGAACTGCAAAAGTCATTAAATTCTGTTCAACTGAATAAATAAATTGCAAAGTTCATTATCAATGAGCATTGCATCTAATCTTTTTGCATGATTTAATTAGATTTCTATGTATTTCACAGGCTCTAAAACAGATCTTCATTCATTTTTTTTCTTGAGATTCTGAGAGAGAAGGAGAGAAACAGAGAGGAAGGCACAGACAGCCTGAATGTGTTTTTTCCGTTTTTACTTGACTGTGTTTTAAACAACGTGGCAATGTGATAAACAGATCGAGCTTCTGATGTGATGGGACTGGAAGAGCTGGACTGTGTCCATTCTGTCTACTATTTTCCTTCTTCTCTTTCTCATAGTCTTTGTGTGTATGTGGCTTCAGTTGTATAATGCTTTATTGGCTTGACTGTTGCAAATCCTATCGTTCCCAAAGCCCAAAACAAAAGAAGGAAATTATAAAGGCCACAAAGGAAGAAAAAGGTTATTTTTTGCCATTATTACTACTCGTTTCACTTCAAGGTCTTCGTACAGCTGGGGGTTTTTTCGTAAAGAAAAAGGAGTTTCATGATATTTACTTTATGCTGATATGAAAAAATGTACGCTTTTTGTATTCTTGTTTTTTTTTTTCGTTACTGCATTTACAAACTTGTTATTTTTAGCAAGGAAAATTTTGTGTACTTGCACAATCAAACTTTTCTGCTGATTTGTGGGGATTCGTAGCTTAATATCTGAATGAATTACATTTCAGATTCAAGTTATAAAACTAAGAAGGTTCAAGTGGGTAAATACTTATGCAAGCCACTCTATCTATATATTGGTGCATATATTTCCTTAGCTCTTTCTTCCAGTGGTTGTTTAAAAAAGAAAGAAAGAAAGAAAGAAAGTAGTAAAGAAAAAATTCTAAGAACTGTGAGCCATTTCTTTTATATAAACACGTCTCATTTTACTGGAAGAATCTTATCAATAAACAAGTATGAGGAAAAAGTGTGTAAAGCAGTATCATATCAGATTGTCATGGATGTGGATTTGGCAAGTCTGTACTCATTTTTTTTTTGTTGTTGTTCTTGGATTTACAAAAAAAAAAGCATAAACATAGTGATTAGTGAGCAACTCAGAGATGCTATCACAGGATTTTTGAGGAATGGGTTGAAAAAGTAGGCGATATGCAGAACGCAAAAAGAACACACACATGCACATAGACACATCGGGAAATTATTTATGATTGTTATACAAGGGCGGGTCAGTGGTTGTTCAGAACTGTGCACAATTTACCAAAGCTGGTAGCAATTGCAATACTTGAAAAGCAGGTAAAATTGCTAAATAAAAAAAAGATACCTAAAGAACATTTGTGCATTTTTTTTTATTTCAGTTCTCACAGTCTGTGTACATACCTCCACATGTTTCATCAGATTTTACACTATAATGTCAAAGGCAAGCATTTACAGCAGGACATGATGAAAGAAAAAGAGTACATTTAGTTCTTCTTTTTTTTTTTTACGAAAATCTTATGCAATCACAATTATATGGGAATTCCCTTATAATGATGATGCATTGCTTATTGTGAGACCCAAACTATCGTTCTGTTGGAGAACCGAGCTACTGTCTAGTCTCTGATATGCTCAAAGTGTGCTTTCTCATCAAGGGGGCCACAAAATGCCTGTAGAGCTTGTAGACCTTGATGTGGGCCAACAAGGAGTCTTGTCATCTCGGAAAGGCATACTTGGCCTCAGGGTGGCAGAAAAACAAGCTTTTTGGCCTCATGTTGTGAGAAATGGGGCTTGTTGGTATTGGGATGGCAGAGCTATTGCCTCAGTACTGATAAACAAAAAGCTTATTCTCCTCAGGATAAGGCTTGTTGGCACTGGAATGGCAAAGATTGGGCATGATTGGATTGCAGAATTGCAGATGAAATGGTGTAGGATGGAAGAACAGGGATCTTCTCAGCCTTAGGATGTTAGAACAGGAAGCTTGTTGGCATCAGATTTTCAAAAGAAGATGAAGAAAAATATTGTTGATCTTATGATAGCAGATGCAGATGCTTGAGTGGTAGAACAAGAAGTCTGTCTGCCCCAAGTAAGAGTTTCTTGACCTAAGGTTTGAAGTTAATCATGAATTTTATCAGCCTCTCTTTTATCAGTGGCAGAGCTTTACACATTTTGGCCTCAATATAACAAGGAAAAAACAAGGAGCCTGTTGGTCTTAAGATGAAGAACAAAGAGCTTGTTAACTCCAGATTTGCAAAACAAGGACATTGTTGGCCTCGGGGTGGCAGAACTCTTGTTGGGCTTAGGGTTGCAAAGCATGGAATTTCCTGGCCTCAGGATGGTAAAGGATGGAATGTGTTCACCTTAGGATGTCAGATTTAAATGCCTATGGACATTAGAGGACAGCAAGACTAACATGTGGGTGGGAGAAAGGTGAGATATTAATCTTTCAAGCATTAGGATGGCAAAAGCAAGAACTTGTAGGCCTCAGAATAGCACAGCAAGTACCGTAACTTACACTGACATTACGGCATTTTGCCGACCTCCTTATCCAGAGCGACATTTCTGTTTCATTATACTGTACATCTGAGCAAGTGAGAGTTAAGGCCCGTGCTCAAGGGCCCTACAGCGGCAACACTGTGGTGGTCGGATTTGAACCTGGAACTTTTCGATTAGTACTACAATGCCTTGACCACTGAGCCTCCCCTGTCCACACTGCCTTGTCTGGGCTTTTGGTCCTCAGGATGGCAGAGCAGGTACAGTATGCTATCACAAGGAATTTGTTGGTCTCAGGGTGGACTTCAGGAGGACTTCATGAGTCTACGGATGGATTAAGAAGTTCTACATTTATAATCGTGAGCATGTTGGTCTCAGCATATCAGGAGCCGGACTTGTGGCCTATGGCTCTACTCATTTAGGCTAAACTTGGTCTTGGCTCCAGTTACTACGATTCCTGTTTTGCGTAGTTTGAGTCAGAGACATTTAGCAGCCGTTGATTGTTTATAATGCCTTTTTAAAACATTTATGTAGCAATTACATATACTGTATGATCATGTAATGGAGCTGAATAATATAATATCTGAATAATAATATCTCTGGACAGAACAACAACAAAACGCAGAGAGCCAGAGATTCAGACTTCACTGCGTAATGGATATGGTTTAAACCCTGAGAACAGGTACATGTGTACACTATCAAGCTCACTTCACTGTCTTACCACAAAGCCCTCTCCGTGTGAAAGGAAAGTGGTTTGTGTGTGTGTGTGTGTGTGTGTGTGTGTGTGTGTGTGTGTGTGTGTGTGTGTGTGTGTGTGTGTGTGTGTGTGTGTGTGTGTGTGTGTGTGAGGTAATCTGACTGTCCCAGATGCCATCCACCACCATGGACCTGCGGTCAGCATAGCTTCTCTCTGTTATGCTCTCTTACACACACACATAGGACACACACACACATATACACTCACACATTCACACGCAACCCCACGCACTATTTCCCGACAACCTTACCCTCCTCTTCCTTTCTTCTGGTAAATTTCCCCTTTTCACAGCCCTGTCCGTCGATTCTGACAGAGCACTTGATCAGGACAGCGGAAGGACGACACGTTTCTGAAACTGCTTATCAGTTTTACACACACACACACACACACACACACACACACACACACACACACACACAAACACACACACACACACACACACGGACGCACACACACACACCCTGACATCACCACCCAAGAGAAGAGCCATTAGTACTTTGTGTCCTGAGGGAAACTGATTTCACCCTGCTTTCGAAAAACTTGATTTTTTTTTTTTTTTTTTTTGGTGGGTGAAAAGAGGAAGATGATCCCCCAGAGAGTTGCTGCAATAATCCAAGACAACTATTGTATTATTATCCTTTGTATAATTATTTATTCGTAAAATTACTTATTCATCTAAAACTCCCTCAGATATAACAATAGACTGATTGATTATTCTTGCATGTTGCATCCTGGTGCTTGATGAACCTCAGTGAGTTGTGGTGAATTGTCCTGGACGTTTACAGAATACTGTATATGAAATGAACAAAGATGAACAGAGATAAAGCGATCTGCTGTACATTACCCAAAAATGCATTGGCTAAATCTTTGATCATTGATTTTTTGTTAACCTTCATGTGTACAAAAGTGAAAACAGAAATAGTGCAGATTACACTATAATGCCTTAACAACATCTGTGGCAGCTGGATAGCAGAGCACATCAGTCCTAAGTACTGCTAAAGAGACTAAGGCTATGTTTTTTGGTCAGATCGGACTTGCATGTCATGACGGTTCTCATTCATGAATACAAGTGAGTTTTATCTGACTCTAATGTGGACGTGTCTGTCCTCTGAAACGTCATGCATGTGCACATCGATATGTCTCTGCTCGCGTCATCTGGGTTAAGACGCATTTAAAACAACAAGTGCGACTTTAGCAAAAAATAAGGTCTCGGAATTTGCTCTGGCGGATATCAAGTGAGTTAGTCAGCTGTATTTTTGGAGGTCCTGAAGAAGGAAGAAAGCCAGACGCCACGCTTTAGCTGTTTTAGCAGCTGTTGAAATCCTCACAGTGCCAGTGCTGACTGACGACATCGGTGAGCGCCCTACACATGTGCAAAGACAGAAAGTCACATGAATTGGACCGATTTGACCGTTCTTATTCAAGTCCTCTGACCACATATTGGATATGAATTCGATCTAAGACCACATACAGAAGTGCGGTCTGAAAAACATGAGATTTGTTTCGTTCCGACAGCCATTTAAAAAATAATCAGATCTTTGTCACGTTAGAGTAAAAAAAAAAAAATCTGATTTGAGTCTCTTCAGGCTATGGCAGGTAATGTGAAGGTAGTAGGCTTCTCGTTAAATGTGATGATTGGTATGATGTTAGTTTCTTCTGGGATTTTCACACACAACAGTCTTTACAGTTTAGACCTACAGAATGGTGCAAAGGGAAAAAACACCTAGTGGTAACAATGAAGAACGTTTCAAAATGAGGGAGGTCCAAGCAGAAAGGCAAAACTGGTTTATACTGACATTAAACCTGCTGTAATCCACTTTATCACTTTTGGTTATCACTCTTTCCAACCATGGTGAGCAAAACAGCATCTCAAAATATGTCGAACCTTGTGGTGGATGGGTTACAAGAACCAAAAACCACAGAGGATAACTCTAGGATAGAGGCCGGGAATCGAACCCGGACCCTGGAGGTTCAAGGCGACAGTGGTAACCACTACACCACTGTGCCGAGAGTTGGCACATGATCACTAAATCATAAAGTTTATGAGATCATATTTTGACCTATTCTAATTTTATTCATGGTAAACATTTTGCTTTGACCCCAGTTGCATTGACGAAGACTCTGATTGACAGACGTGACAATGGAATGGTGGAAAAGAAAAAACAAGGAGAGGAGGAGAAGCGAAGAAGAGGTCAGTTGTCCATCCTGTGTGACTCAGAGCAGATGCTGGGGCCGTGCCTGTGGTATGGAGGCCACTGCTGCCTCTCCCAGCTTTAAAAAAGGGAAGCGAAAAGGGCTGACGGCTACAGCCTTCCTGTTGGGTTTAAATTAAGGCAAGAGAAAGAGAGAACTCCTCCTCTCCCACCCTACCATCCCATCCATCCATACTTATCACGCGGACCCAACATCGTCTAACCACCATCAGCAACTTCTGTTTTTTGTTTTTTTGTCTACTTGTAGATTGTCTACATGTCTTGTTTTGCTCCTCACACGTATGTCAGCATGTTTTGGTAGATTGCTAGAAAGCAATAAAGTACATCAACTTATTTCTTATTTGAAAGTTTATATGGAGTGTTCTTTTCTTTTAATTTTTTTATACACATTGTGGCAAAGTTATACAGTAGGATTGTATTAGAGCTGTTCAAAACAAAATAGGACTTTTGATTGTTCAGAATAACAGAATAACCACAGTTAAGAGAGTATGAACTCCCCTTATTTCTCTATATAATCTCCTTCTACACTAATGCACTCATCCCAGTGTTTCACCAGTGCTTGGACACCATCAAGGTAGAACATTTTCTCAGTACGTCAGAACCATGATCGGCTTTATGAAACACTGGCCTCCCAGGAACTCCTTTAATTTAAGTTCAGTTCAGTTCAGCCTTTATTCGTCACATATACACATATTACTGCACAATGAAATTCCTTATTCTTTGCATATCGCAGTTTTTTGTTTGTAGGCTGGGGTCAGAGCGCAGCGCCGTTATACAGCGCCCCCGGACCAGACAGGGTTAAGGTCCTTGCTTAATAATTTCACTGTGCAGTAATAAATATGTGACAGACTTAGATTCAACCTTTAAATCCCAGTTTGACTTCAACACCCCTTGTAAGTAGGTTTCTACTACAACTCATCAGAATGGTAATGATTAACTTTCTCTAACAGCAGTTGTGACAGTAGGACCACTTGTAGTGTAAATCAGCCTTTATGAAAAATCAAAGCATATTTCTCTGGGTTGATTTATTTATTTATTTGTTTATTTATTTTTACAACACACTGCCAACCCCTACAGCACTGTCAGAATTTTTTTTATTCTTAACAAAGTTAATCAAACCATTCAAATAAAACTACAATCATGGCAGAGCAGCTGCTTGCACTGTTTACATCCATAAAATTCACCAGTGCTGGAAGTTATTCAACGTTCTTGTTGTAATGTCCTTTGTCTAAAAAACCTATGCAGTGTTCACTTTTCTCTGTCCAACCATGTCTAAACCAACCAGTCAAATCACTGACATAAATGGGCCTAAAGCAGGTGGCACAGTGGCATAGAGGCATAGTGGTTGGCACTGTGGCCTTGCACCTCCAAGGATAGGGGTTTGATTCCCATTTCGGTTCTGTGTGCGTCGAATTAGCATGTTCTCCTTATGTTCCCTCCTGCAATCCAAAGACATGCAGATTAGGCTAATTTAAATTTTCAGTTGGCACCCAGTCCTGTGACCCTGTATACAGGATAAGCAGTAAAGAAGATAAATGACAAGTGAAGATGTGAGCATTTTATTTACTGGAGTACCCACAAGGTTGCATGAACTTCTAAAGCATCTGAAAGCAGGAAATTCTTTATTCATTATTAATTCTGGTATATAGATTTAGATTTTTGCAGAAAACAAATCTCTACTAGAATTCATTTTACACACATTCATGTTATCAGCAACATCTTCAATGTTCAATTATCAACATCAACTTCAATTGTGTTTAAAATACTTTACATCACTGTTTATCAGATACATATTTAGAAAAAACTTTACCCCAACTATTAATTACTTAGTACTTCTACTTGACTTAAAAACTTCCACTTGTGGTGGAGTACATTTTACAAAAATACTTGTACTTTTGCTTGAGTATTGAGCCACCTCTGAACAGTGATGACCAATTTTACAGTATACCAGTAAACTGAGGACAGGACCACAAGGTTCACCCACGCCTGCACACCTGACCCGATCCCACAGAAAAGCCAATGCTCCCACAAGGGGCTGAGCAGGCAAAGAGCCCGAGGATGCCGACCCAACACTCATCAGGTTCCAATCTAATCAAGGACCTGTGGGATGTGCGGGACAAACAAGTCCAATCCGCTGCTAACATCCACATATAAGATGCCACAGCACACCCACAGAGGCCTGGCAGAGGCATGCCGAGAGGGGCACTATGGGAAACCAAAACCTAGTTGGGAATAATGTTAATCTATGTTATGGTTGATCGGTGCAAATCTTTAACTTTACATTTTCAGACATTGGAAAGTCTTGAGAAGAGAAGAGTTTGTGCCTTCTGCTTTTATGGTTACTGGACAAGTTTCATTTTTTGTCATTAATTTCACGAGAGAGAAAAAAATATGTGACTAGTAAGAAAATGACTGTTCATAACCGTTATAATGGAAGTGATAAGAGGAACTTGTTTCTTTGTTTGTTTTTATTCAATTTCAGTACAGTTAAATAAAAAGTAAGGTCTATAGATTATGTGTAAAAACGAACATTTCTGCTTGTAATGTTGCTGCGGTATAGGGGAGATGAAACACTTCTAGATGTGCTGATACAGGACGGTAAATGAAATTATGATCATTGCATCAATTTTGTGACTTTAACTGTAACTTACAGTAGGTTCATGTTGTTTCACCGTTTGTCACACTGTGGAGTCACTGATTAGTTTCCTGTAACAGCACATTCCCAGATCAAAACATCAACTTTAACATGTGAATGTCATTTGTGGATTTTTATTTATTTATTTATTTATTTATTTTTGTGGTCACGTAACATCAGAAACAGAAACAGGAACATTTTGGGATTTTGGGGGCAATTTTAACTTAAGGATGTAATTCTGTTAAACATGATGTTGGAGTCTTTAGGCTTGAGCTTTCATAAATCCTAATCCGTTATTGAATGTGTGTGTGTGTGTGTGTGTGTGTGTGTGTGTGTGTGTGTGTGTGTGTGTGTGTGTGTGTGTGTGTGTGTGTGTGTGTGTGTGTGTGTGTGTTAAGAGGTCGCCTCAGCATGCAATCTGACCTGAACATTGGATTAGAAATAGGTTGTCGTTCCTGATGTAAACTCTTTACTTTTTATCCAGGACCTGCACTAACGATGCTCTCTATCCAGTGGCTGGGTTTGGCATATTAGCTGGGAATCAATTACATGCCTTGCACATGCAGGTAGAAGCCTACCAATGAGCCACCAATTCCCTTTGTATAGAAATGTAAAGCAAAATGAAAAACTATCCTCCACACGCAAACCCAAACTTTTTAATGTTTGGTTTATAAAGGCATGTGCTTGAGTTAGGGCACATGGGCTAAGTGGTTAGCACTGTCGCCTGGCATCTCCAAAGTCTGGGTTTGATTCTTGAATCAGGCCTGTGTGCGTGGAACCTGCATGTTCTCCCTGTGCTTGGTAGGTTTCATCTGGGTTCTTCTGGTTTTCTCCCACAGTCCAAATCAATTAGGCTAATGGGCCATGTTGTAAAATGGGAATGAATGCTATGGGAATCAGCCAATATTCTAATAAATCATAAATCGTAGGCTGTAGTTAATTCAATATTTAGATTTAGATGTTTATTTCAATTTGATTTAAGGATGGTAATTTTATAAAAATGTATTCATATGACATTAAACAGTTACAGTATTATCCCACATGTATGAGATTTATTTTTGCTTTCTTGTTCACTAGAGCAGTACTAAAAGTCAAGGAAAACTTTACTTCAATTTACAGCACATTTCATTAATCTTCTACATTCTGTGGGGTAAAATAACCTTTGGAAAACATTACAGAGTTCCCTTTTAATTCCTGGTGGATTTGTAATGGATTGTAGTGATTAGTAATGGTACTTACATTTTTTTTTTTTAATAAACAGTACAAGTGGTTCACCACATTTGATCATTTTCAAATGGAGTGTAAAGGTGTAATACGATGGCGTCTAATATTGGACTTGCGGTAATAGAATGTGGTTCATCGCTAATTCAGACCGTTTAATGGTCTTCTGTGATTTTTGCATCTGCAATATTTCTGCATTGTGGTCTGCAGGGGCACAATAACTTATGAATTGATGAGAAGTGTCACTTATTTGTCTTTGTATTTGTTTGAATCTTGCGAAATAATAGCCAAACATGTTCTGTAACACTTTCTACAAATGGCATGTGGATTATGTGATCTATGAACGCATTCATAGCATGGTATGATATATTCAAAACGGATTGAATATTTATTTTGCCTTTTTGATTTTTATAACTGATATATATGTACATATAGCTTTTCTCAATATATACATTTATATTTCATTATATATATAGTGATCATTATACATTTAACATTACCATCATACATTATATAGAGTATATATGAAATAATATAATCTCCAATAGAATTAATGAATGCATTCATATCATGTTGTAATGAATTCATAAACCATTAATCGTTGTTATACTTATTTATAATAATCCATTATATCTTAATTTGTCATGCATTATGAGCTATTAATGCTCTGCTTTTTAAGTAAAATTAATAAAGCATATTGCATTATGGGAAAATATAATGTAAGTGTGCTATATGTAATAGAAATATAATGTAAATGTAATATATTGTATATAATATAATATATAAGTATGATGGAAATGTTAAGTGTGTAATAACCACTGTATCTAAATGAATTATTAAATGTATATACATTTTTTTAAAATATCAACACAAATACAACCTTATAACAACTTATAGTGATTTGTGTAATGCCTTATAAATGCAGTATAACATGCTTTGAATGTAATCATAATTTATTATACATATGGGTCTTGGAGAAAGCAAAACATTTGCTACCAAGAATTAGTTCTTTTTTTTTTTTTTTTTTTTTACAAAATGCTGTAAATACAGTTATCCAGTTTCCAGAGTTTTGTTACAATTAATAAATCAGGTTGCAGTTTCTGTTGAGTGACTTCAAGATAGAGAGACCAGTTAACAAACAACACCTCATGTTTGAACTGTTATGAAGGCTTCATGCTTTAGAGCATCTTAATATCAACTGTTCAAAGGATATTATTGCCTATTTTGGACGCCTTCTGCATTCTTTTACAGTGTAGAAAGAAATAGAAATCAGGAAAGACCGTGGAGTTAAAAGGGGTGTCCAAACTTTTTACTTTGTAGTGTAGGTTTCATAATCCACTATGCAAAGTGGCCTTTAGGGATTCTGTATAATGCGTCATTAAGACTGATTATACCACTAGCATGACATAATGTGTACCCACTCATTATGCATCATCAAGATAACTTGAATGTGCAATGCATTTTAACCAACAATTATAACAATGTGTTTATAACAATATCATGATACAAAGCATCAACAATGCTTAATGTCTTATGAATGTATTATAGCATGATAAATGTCTTCATAGCTCATTGTTAAGATGCTTTTCTTAGAAAGTGTAACAATAGATGATAATAGAAACTTACAGAAATTCTCATTAGGAACTGAAACCTAATCTAAAACCGTTTTTTTTTTTTTTTTTTTTTTCGTGCAGGTTTACATCTTTGACCTAGATTTTGTTTGTGCTGCACATACAGTAGGTGTGTGTGTTTTTCAGACTTGTGATTGTTATGTAATAGACATCAGACATATCAGATATGGCATTAAGTTTATGTCTGCTCTGGAATTGTTTGATGTTATTCTTGCGAAGGCGAAAGTTATGTCAGAACCCCGACTTAGTCTTTCGTAAGAAGCCTGATCATAGAGTGAAAGTGTGTGTGTGTGTGTGTGTGTGTGTGTGTGTGTGTGTGTGTGTGTGTGTGTGTGTGTGTGTGTGTGTGTGTGTGTTTGTGCATGCATGTGTATGTGTTTTCTTCTGATTTCACTTTTGCTTTCTGTTGTTACAGTATATTAATAAATATAAAGCACATTCGTGCTGTTGGCACACAGGGAAAATCCCAAGTGAAAGTAATATTGAGTAAAGCCTAAGGGTAGTTCTGGACAAGAGGATAACTTTGGGTTCACCATTGGGGGTTTCAGATCTCCACCCATGTAGGGAGTGTCTACGCCCCCCCCCCCCGCGCTCCCCCCCTTCCCAAATCTGCCAGGACTTTTTTTTTTGTTTTTTTTTTTTGCAAATAGGCTGTTTCACATAATTTTTAAGAGGAAGCAACATACCACAACAACATGCTCTACATATCTAGTGCATTGAATAGAATATTTTTTCTCTTAGCTTAAAATTGGTTGCTTTTACTCTTCCTCTGATCATTGTGTATGTGCCTTGCTTTTGCTTGCACCTGCCTGCAGTTACTTCTGCATGTGGAAGATAAGTCGGCCGCAACCAAGTCTCACACACTGGTGGTGGTGGGGGGGGGGGGGGGGGGGATTTCAATTCATCGTTATGATGTGATTTTTTCATCTTTTGCAAAAAACAATGCAAAATTCTCAAAACAGCCAGGAGGAATTTATCTGCTTATGCAGTAAATGTAAAGACATGCAGAAACTGGCAATTTGAAGACAGGAAAAAGACCAGGTGATTTTTTGTTAAACTGGGCTGATTCTTTTTAAAAGTCTGGCTGATTCTGTGCTCGTGATAGCTGCAGATTCCCTGTTGCTTGGCGTTGGATTCAGTGTGATTTTTGTAGTTCCTTTCTTTCATGCTGTCTTGCTTTTCTCCTCAACACGGTTGTGAAGAGTGATTATTTAGGCTACTGTTTACTTCCTGGCAGTTCAAACCAGCCATTTATTCTCACCTACATTATAAAAAAGACATTTCCACCAACATAACTGTCAGTCAGTTGTTCTATTTATTTATTTGTTTGTTTGTTTGTTTGTTTGTTTGTTTGTTTGTTTGTTTTTTGAGTTAGTTAGTTAGTTTTTTACAAACACTGGATATTGTTTTGTGTGAAAATCCCAAGAGATCAGTACAGTAGCATCTAAAATACTCAAAACCATGCCACGGTCACAGAGGTCAATTTTTTTTTTCATTCTGACATTTACTGCAGCTCTTGACTTGTGTTTCATGTTTTTTATGAATAACTCTGCCACCCACACATGATTCTTTATTGCTCTATTTTGAATTATTTTAAGAACATCACCTACCCATCTCAACAGCATCATGACACACTTAAACAAAACTTGCTTCCTCCTACTTAGATGACCTTTGATAAAGAGAGCTTGACTGTAACATTTAAAATCACCAACAGGAAATGAGGGCATATCGTGGCAGCTGTGTGACTTATTAACACCTAACTTGTGACACATATTTCCCAGCATGGCCCGAAGTTAACCAACATGCTTTGATTTCATTTGAGTGTGATTTTCAGTGTCCCCATCTGGAACAGAAACAGAACCGCGAATGATGCAGTTGCTCAGCAACAGTTTGATGTTTGAGTATAGCTAATTGGGAACAGGTCCTGATGATCCCCATGGTGTCTGGCTTTATTCCATCACAAAGAGTATATGTGTATTTGTCCACACTTCATCAGCAGAGTTTATAATGTGAGTGCAACAACATTATGTACCCCCTGTTGTGTTTAATAACAGAAGGTTAAACTCCACAGGTCCTTCTGTCCTTTATTTTCTTCAGAGCAGGTCAACAGATTCTAAAAGTGAAATAGTTAATGGTTTACAGCATTTTGGCAGAAGGGCAGGGGTAGCTCAGTGTTTATGGTGTTTGACTACTGGTTGAAGGGTCCCAGGTTCAAAGACCAGCACCACATTGTGACTGTTGTGACCTTGAGCAAAGCCCTTAGCCCTCAACTGTTTAGCTGTATAATGAGACGTAGTTTGCTCTGGAGAAGGGCATAAAATGGTGTACATGGTTAAAGTTTGGTTTGTATGGTCCAACTAGGGACCATAGAGGCCAATGTTCTCCATTGTATTTATTCCCATTTTTCCAACCGTGGTAGTTATTCACACACTATGTGCAATTTGGGAAGACCAATTAGTCTAATCTGCATGTCTTTGGACTTTGGGAGAAAACCGCAGTACCCACCAAGCACGAGGTTCCTCTCCATGCACACGGACCCTGAGGCTGGATTAGAACCTAGATCCTGTAGGTGCATAGATACTTATTGCCACCATATAGTCTAAAGATATGCATGTGCGTTAATTGGTGTTTCCAAATTGGCTGTAGTGTATGATTGGGTGTGTGTGTGTGTGTGTGTGTGTGTGTGTGTGTGTGTGTGTGTGTGTGTGTGTGTGTGTGTGTGTGTGTGTGTGTGTGTGTTTATGCTCTTCCATTCAGAGTGTACCTTGTCTTGTGACCTGAGTTTTTAGAGATAGGCTCCATGCCTCCTGCGACCCTACACAGGATATGAAAAAATAGATGATTATTAATATATATATATACATTCAATAAGATATTCCTTTTTTTTTGTCCAGCTAGGATTTTCCCCAAACCACAAGGCACCGTACTGAACTCTCACAAACTTCCTGATGATTTTTACAAACGTCTTTAATGAATAGGAACAAGACAAACCAGACTCGAGTTTCTCTCCTTGCTGTTTGCATACTACCAGAGTGAACAGTGATGTGTGAGAGTCTGCATTCCTTTAAGCCTCTCTGCCAATTATTTACTCACAACCAATGTTTTGCTTGAAAATGAAAAAAAAAAAAAAAAAGTCCTTTTGACCTTCGATCAGGGTCTTTGCTCCTGCGCAGGGGCCAAATGTCAGCTTTAAACAGGACAAACGAGGCACAGGGTTTCTACTGAAGAGTGACTCAGACATACTCAGGATGTGACAGGACAGGCTTGAGGGAAACGTACAAAGAGATAGACAGAGAGATAGAAATAAAAAAAAATGACAGAAAGATGTGGGTGTCTTGTTACTCAGAGCTGCTCGTCAGGGTTATGTGAGAAGCTGGTATTCTGTAGGTGACAGTGCAGAAACACGCACTGGGCTTGGTTTTGTGGTTTTCTCTTGTGAGCGCCGCTGTTGAAACATCTGTGACGTTTCTGGCGCCGCGCCAAATGCCGCATATTAGCATCACGTACTGTAAATAAAAGTTGTTTCTGTAATCGGTTGAGCGCTGAAACTTGATATTCTCCCACCGACGGCTGTTGGATACGGGTCCGTGTTCATCGGGTTGGCTGTTTTCTTTGTAGTTTTGCCATGTAGTCTGAACATTACCATGCTAATTACAGTATGTCCCTCTATGTGTTATCTTTAATATTCTCTCTCTCTTTCTCTCTCTCTCTCTCTCTCACACACAATTACACACACACACACACACACACAACACACACACACACACACACACACACACACACACACAGAGTAACTGATTTCCTGATTGTTGTCAGTGTACCAACATGGAAAAGGTGTCAGGACAGTATAGTCTGTTTACCAAGGATGATCCAGTATTTCCAAAAGTATTTGCCCTATATAAAATGTTGGCCCCGCCCCCTTTGCAGCTATAACAGCTGCTCTTCTGAGAAGGCTTTCCACAAGGTTTAGGAGTGTGTTTATGCAAATTTTTGACCATTCTTCCAGAAGCGCATGTTTGAGTCGAGACACAGATGTTGGACGAGACGTCCTGGCTCATAGTCTCCCCTCTAATTCATCCCAAAGGTGTTCTATAGGGTTGAGGTCAGGAATCCGTCCAGGCCAGTCAAGTTCTCCCACACCAAACTCGCTCATCCATGTCTTTATGGACTTTGCTTTGTGCACTGGTACGCAGTCATGATTTTCAGGAGTTGGGCTACTTCCAGTGAAAGGAATTCTTAATGCTTCAGCATACCAAGACAATTTAGACAATTTCAAGCCAACTTTGTGGGAACAGTTTGGGGACAGTTTTGGTCCCTTCCAGTTCCAACATACCTGCGCACCAGTACACAAAGCAACATCCATAAAGACATGGCTGAGCAAGTTTGGTGTGGAAGAACTTGAACTTCTGGAAGGAAATGTACAAATATATGTATTTGTACATTTGATTAGCTGAGATTTTAATTTGGAGCTCTGAGATTTTACAAAAACTTTATTTTTCTAAAACTAATATAGATAAAGATGTACTTTTATTTAATACAAAAAAGCTCATTTAAATAAATGTGAGATTTATAACTGAAATATATGAAATTCTTCTACTGATTTTTGCTTCCAAATGAGAGACATATACTGTACTGTATGTTATCAAGATTTTCACATTTTGAAGGTTCAAGACTATTTTGTGGATTATTATTGTGATTGTTATGTAAGTTTTTCTGTTTTTTTTTTTCAGCTTTAATAATTTCAAACAACATTATAATAAAATATTGATGTGTAACAATTATGTAATATATGTTGTTAAAAAATAGTATAGTAGATAAGGAAAAAGTGAGAGCGAGAGAGAGAGAGAGAGAGAGAGAGAGAGAGAGAGAGATGTGATCGACTCGTTCATGCTGTGTCATGCCATGGTGTGAGTTATATTGCTTTTAAAATAGTAAAAATTAAACTATTTATTGCCTAAAGGACTCCCACCCACATGCTCGCACACACACACACACACACACACACACACACACACACACACACACACACACACACACACACACACACACACACAGTGCTTCAGGGTTCAGGATTTTCTGGAAGAACATCGGCTGTCATATTCAGTGATGGATTTGTCCTTAGTGTATGTGATTTAAATTGAGTTTATTTATAGTAGATAGTTCAAAAGTGATCAGCTTGTCTGAAATAGTGTGTGTAATGTGTAATGTGTGTACACAACAATATTCAGGTACATTTTATTATAATTCTTTTATTTTATAAGGTTCTGTGCAAATTGTACTGACACAGTACAAAAAAATACTGACCCCCTTTATTTCTTAAGATTTGGCTTCCAGTGTGTCAGGTTTTAATGCAATCTTGAGGTTTCCTGAAGGACTTTTTATCTCATATTTACAGTCCAGTCCCTGTACCTGAGCAGTGACCTATGAATTATCAAGCATAAAAAAATCATCTAACTTAAGGCCTGAACCAGTGAGAAACCGGTCCAGATGAACGTAGATGATCAGGTTGGTGATTAGTATACTGGTGATGCTGAATGCTGAGTGGTTGGGACAGATGAGAGGGGAAATGAGGTCGCTGCTGAGGTTGTTACATGAACAAACAATGTTTTATTGAGCAATAAAACAAAATTTGTGTCTCTAAGGGACAGTAGGGCCTTTTCTGTTGGTCAGTCAGTTGTGTCCAGTTTTTTTTTTTTTTTTTTTTTTTTTGATAAGACAAAGGTGGAAACTACTCTAATGCTAACAAGTCATACTGTGGAAAAAATTAAAGAAAGAAGAAAAAGAAGGTCACTTACAGTATTTCACATGGGAAATTTTGAAGTGCTCAAACATAAGGAAACTGTCGCATTGAATTCTAGGTGATGTTTATTTAAAGTATATTACGTCATATTTCTGCCGCAGTAAATCAAATGACTTGTCAGGGTGTGTGTTTTTTTTTTATCAATTTCAAGACAGAAAGTTCAAAGGAAAGGCAGGTGAAAGAATGATGGCTAAGTCTCTAAGAGAGTTGAGGCAGGATGCAAGTGAGGACTTTTCTTTGATAATGTAATTTTTTCCTGTTTTTTTTTTTTTTTTCCGGTCTGTGAGACTCTCCACCAGTCCCTGGAGGTGTGAGGTGACAGTGCTAACCACTAAGCCAAAATGCTGTGCTGAAGTTATTTAGATATGTCTTTGGTTTAAATTTCATTTTATTGTGAATCTTATTTTTAGCATGATCATATTTTAAATTAAAATTTCTAATGTAATTAAACTGCGATTGTAGCTGAAATTTCTAGTTAATTTTTGCTGCATAGGGGCATTTTCTCTCTCTCTCTCTCTCTCTCTCTCTCTCTCTCTTTTAACCTTGATCTCCACCATCACACACTAATCCTAAAAAATTTCCATCTAATTTCTCAGCTAAATAACATACTGTGGCCACACAGTGGCGTAGTGGTTAGCACTGTCGCTCGCACCTCCAGGGTCTGGGTTCGATTCCTGTTTTGGGGTTTGCATGTTCTCCCTGTGCTTGGTGGGTTTCCTCCAGGTACTCTGGTTTCCTCCCACAGTCCAAAGACATGCAGATTCGGCTGATTGGTGTTCCCAAATTGCAAAAAATGTGTGAATGCATGTGTGAATGTTCCACCTTGATAACAATGGGAATAAACACAATGGTCATTATTGGCCTCCATGGGGACTACAGAGGTTTCTAAATGGATGGATGGATTGTATATTGTATACACTATAATATGTTTTTTTTTTTTTACCAAGATTTTTGTAGAGCATTATATTTTCTGTCTTTTTCTGTAATTTCAGATTCCTCTAACAACATAACCATTGTTTTGTCATGGATCTGATTTAGTCTCTTCTCTTTTCTCAGGATAATACACCATTTACCAAGGACACTCACATTTTAAAAGGGTTTCCCTTTTTAAAGATTAGCTTGGACTTATATAACGGTTTGTTCATTCTGCATTTTTCACTATACATAGAGTTAAAAGGTGAATTTAATTCTTTAACTCTCCGGGTAAGTGACTGAGCATATCAATAAGGGTCTGTCTTTAGAGCTAGTTAACACTTATCATACAGACATTACCTTTGGACTCCTGGATTCTCTCTCTCTAATCCTGTTACTATCTCTAGCAGTAAAACCCCACTATGGTGTACCAATGACTGGTCTGCTTATCACAATAGACAGTTAATCTTTATGTCCAGAGAGAGAGAAAACAAACAATGTTTTCATAGTTACTCATAAACTACAACTCTAGTGCATTTTTTATGTGTCAGTAAATATATGGTGTTATTTGTTATTGTAAATTCTGCTAAATAAATAGATTTATTAAATGAAATGATAAAATGTCATCTTTTATCAAGTACACTACAGTATAAAAAGTATAAAAATCTATTGAGATTCTTGTTTGTGATTTCATGTTTGTTTATAAATGCTTATTTCAATTTCTTTGTCGACCAAAATTTAGTTTGATTTTGAACCTCACAGTAACAGCATCAGACCTTCTATTATTTAGACCATCATTGTGGCTTCTCACGTGACTGTGATTACATTACTTATATTGGTTTATTTATGTCCTGGAACTTTAACATGGCTCTTGCCTTAAGTGAAGTGTTATAGAATAATGCACAGTACAGTGTGAAAATCTGTAGCCGCCTATGTATTTCAACTTATGTCTAAAAATATGCCATTATACTGAGATGTTAAAAATGAAATGTGGGTGTTTTTTTGCAACACCAGGAAAAGACAACAGAAGGTTTGTGTTCATGACCTTTTTTATCTTTTTTTAAGATCTGATTTAAAACATGACCTAGGACAAAGCATTCCAAAGTATATTTATGGATTAAAAAAAAAAAAAAAAAAGATTCTATTTTGCTTCTTCTTTCTCCTGGACAATGATGAACGCTGGACCTTTAAGAGAAAAATGGTGTTAGAGAAGTCGAAATTTATGGAAGTCTTCCACAGAAAAAGCTTAAAAGTGCTGAAACATTAACACAAGGACGATTCTGGCGAACTAAGCAGATCTGCTCAGCGATACGCTGAGTGACTGTGAAGGTATTTTTAACTCAATGATAATCTTTGTATCATATTTAAACTTGGTTCTGAGAAGAGAGACTGAAAACATTAGAAATGAGAAGTAAAAGTGATTTGTGCCAAATTATAACATGTAAGATACGCGTATATGCTGAATCGGCGTATTTTCCCACGATAGTAACGATTGGTGATCTGGGGCTGTTTTTTTATATGATGTGGATTTTGCTTGTGTATTTATGTTTATGTATTTTATTTTTATTTCTATGAAAGTTTTTGGTATTTTGTCCCTCATCCAATATGACCTGATGATTATTTTTTCTTTATTTAAAGATGCAAAGTTGACATACTGGACACACACACACACACACACACACACACACACACACACACACACACAAGTATCTTAAACTACTAACATATTTCATACAATAAATTTATATATTTAAAAAAGAAAATTGAAATCAATCTCAAATTCTGTGTGGTCAATCAACACTTAAAAAACATAGTAAAGTTTAAATAATTAACATTAATGTATCAGCACAGTATTTTAATATTAGTCTATTATAGTGTATATTGAAGAACTGCTATGATAATGCTTGATTACTTGCTGATTGCTGACAAGTGTAAATAGTGTTCAAGTCAAACCGGGACTTCTGATTAACCAGAATAATAGAACACAGTTATGAGAGGAAAATCTTCCTTTGTTTCTCTATACAATCCCCTGTTACACTAACGCACTGATCCCGTGCTTAGATCCCATCGTGATAGAAAGTTTTCTCAGTACGCCTGGACCATGATTGGACTGCCTGTTTCGGCCTCCCAGGAAATCCTTTTATGGCCCAAACACTTGGAAATGACTTTGAGTGCTTTCAACAGGACTAAAAGCAGCTATTGTTTGTTGCCATTGAACAGAAATCCACAAACCCCATCATCTGCAGCCAAAACACACTAATGCCACGAGTGTCCATTCAAGTTATGTCTGTAAATGTCAATCAGTTTTATTTTAATTAATTAATTAATTTTTTCTTAATTATTTAAAAAATTTCAGAAGTGTTCACATCTCGATAAACTGCAGTTACCTGACCAACATACTGTAGAAAGTTAAGTTAAATAGGATGTGAACCAGGGTTATTGTTTCATACTCAAAAGTTTTATTAACATGGATTTAATGAAGCAAGTGCTGAAAGTTATCATGACAAATCAGGATCACAAGAGATGTGCATGGTAATAAACATATCTAATAAACGCAAATGTTAAATAGATTTGAATTATCGCTTGTAAACGTTCTGTATAGACGTATTTTTTTATATAACAGATTGAAGAATAATGACAGACAGAGAAAGAAAAGGAGAAGAGAGAAGATGCCGAGGGCACATTTCATCCCTCCTGCGATGGGACTAACAAGGCCAACACTAATATTTTATTTGCAGTTTCAATCTCCGTGCCTGCCAGTGCACATCTTGGTTTTAAAACACACACACACACACACACACACACACACACACACACACACACACATTAGTACTCAGGAAAATTCTTTCTCCTGCTAAAAAAAACACAACCATATCCAAACACATGATACACAAACTTACACACCTTTCACCTGAGACTGATTTATAGCAGAGACTTCAGATCCTCAGAGCGGGCCAAAAAACAGGATTTATTTCGCTTGCCTTGTGAAGACGTGCACCGGGTTCAGGAACAGATAACCTTATTATCCCCAATTGTGGCACAGAAAAATTGCCATTAGTGTGATGTTGTGTGTGTTTTGGCTGCAGTTGTGGAGGTTTGTGGATTTCTGTTCAATGCAGCAACAGCTGCTTTCGTGGGTCTTAACCAGCATGAACATGAGCCGTGATTTCAGACCTCATCTGATTTGATTCTTGTGTGAGGAGCATTTAGACTGCGAGAGAGTGCTTGAGTCAGCAAGTGCATATGTATATGTGTGTGTGTGTGTGTGTGTGTGTGTGTGTGTGTGTGTGTGTGTGTGTGTGTGTGTGTGTGTGTGTGTGAACAAGGATAGCAAAGTTTGAGTTTTTTGAGGGTGTCCTCTCAAAGAAAACTGCAGGTTTAATGGAAGGTCATCACAGCAAAACAAAGTTATTTGTGAGTTTTGTTTTTGTGTGTGTTTTCATATCTTGGTCCCCACAAAATGGAGACATTTGTATAGTCCCCATAAAGTAAACTCCTATTTCAATAGAAGGTCCTCGCAATGATTGTATGAAGATGTTCACGTGTGTGTGTGTTTGTGTCTGTGCGTGCGTGCGTGCATGCGTGCCTGTGTGCGTGCGTGTGTGTGTGTGCGTGTGTCTTGAACATGGTTTATATCTTGGTCCCCACAAAATGGAGAAATTTGTCTAGTCCCTATTTTTAATAGAAGGTTCTCACAATGATTGTTTACAAAGTTTGTTTTTGCATACTCGTGTGTGTGTGTGTGTGGGGGGGGGGGGGGGTTGGGGTATGTTCGTGTGTGTTGAACATGTTGTTTTACCTCTTGACTCCCACAAGGATGGAAATATTTAACACTGTTGTTTTTTTGCAAGGTAAACTGCAGTTTCAATGGAAGATCCTCACATTGATAGTGTGTGTGTGTGTGTGTGTGTGTGTGTGTGTGTGTGTGTGTGTGTGTGTGTGTATGTGTGTGTGAACAAGGATAGCAAAGTTTGAGTTTTTTGAGGGTGTCCTCTCAAAGAAAACTGCAGGTTTAATGGATGGTCATCACAGCAAAACAAAGTTATTTGTGAGTTTTGTTTTTGTGTGTGTTTTCATATCTTGGTCCCCACAAAATGGAGACATTTGTATAGTCCCCATAAAGTAAACTCCTATTTCAATAGAAGGTCCTCGCAATGATTGTATGAAGATGTTCACGTGTGTGTGTGTTTGTGTGTGTGTGTGCGTGCGTGCATGCGTGCCTGTGTGCGTGCGTGTGTGTGTGTGCGTACGTGTGTCTTGAACATGGTTTATATCTTGGTCCCCACAAAATGGAGAAATTTGTCTAGTCCCCATTTTTAATAGAAGGTTCTCACAATGATTGTTTACAAAGTTTGTTTTTGCATACTCGTGTGTGTGTGTGGGGGGGGGGGGGTTGGGGTATGTTCGTGTGTGTTGAACATGTTGTTTTACCTCTTGACTCCCACAAGGATGGAAATATTTAACATTGTTGTTTTTTTGCAAGGTAAACTGCAGTTTCAATGGAAGATCCTCACATTGATAGTGTGTGTGTGTGTGTGTGTGTGTGTGTGTGTGTGTGTGTGTGTGTGTGTGTGTGTGTGCTTTCATATCTTAGTCTCCACAAAAACAGAAGTATCTCACGCTTGTCCTTGTGGGGACATCCCACTTTTTTTACAAAATAAAACAATAGAACTTATTTCCTTTTATTAAGTTTAAAGTTAGGTTTAAGTACATCATAACATATTAGTGTCTGTAAAAAAAGGACACACACTCATCCTTTCACTTTAATTCTCTTCATATAAACAAACTTCGGATCAGTTTTAGGTCCTGTCGCATTAACACGTTTTCTTAATATTAAGCCAAATTGTAAATCATTATGTTTTTTCACCTCATAAATAGCTAACTCCCTGACTGGAGTCTCAGCAAGAACTCAGCACACTCAGCACACCTGTGTTGTACTGTTCAGCTGTACCGCATTCTGGAACTTCGAGTTCAACAAGTCTACCAACGTCTTCACTACTGTACATCTCTGCTGGATTTCTTGTTAATATGACGTTGAGCGTCATTGGAAAAATGCTGAGTGATAAAGAAGCACTTTCTTTCTTTTCTTTTTTTTTTTGAGAACACCGAAACCTGATCATTATCCCTTATGTTTAAGATTGTTAAAATTTTTTCTACCATTTAAACGCTATTGTTACTGCACTAGCAGAGCCAGTGTCTAAGGGAAATAACAAAAACACAACACCAATCAATAAATCAGCACCAAAATCACTAAACACATCACAAATTATTTATGTTTAACATATTTAAGGGTGGACTTTTCTTTTAATGTTGTCGCCTTAGTAACAAGAAAAGTTTCAATTTTGTAACTAATTTGGTATTTCTGAATGTTCATCCATCCGTCTTTTCTTATGACTTTTGATACGTTTGAAGTCCAACAATTAATGCAAATCTTACGGAAAGAGATTTTTATGAAGACCAGAACAGGATAGATTAAGTGTACGCGATGTGGTTGTCTCAGTGCTCATGTACTTTACTGTACCAGGCGTAAAGCAGTGAGTGTTTGTCGATGTGTGTGGGTGGAACGTTGATGTGAGTAATGCTCTGATGGTTTTGGCGCAGTGGACAGATACCGAGCCCCCCGCTGTGAGTTCCCACTCCCACCGCTTTTGGACAGGGCTGCTGCTAGGAAAACAAGATCTGCTGTTTGCAAATGCTTTGTCTTTAAAAAGTATGTCTTTTTTCCCCCCAAAAAACAGAACATATTGATGCAAAGTGGTAGCACTGGAGGGAAGGATGAGTCACTTGAAGCATGTGAAGCAAATACAGATCTGATTGGAAAATAAATTCTGTCAGTTTTGGTTCAGCTCTACACCAGATCTCAGTCACGAGAGGGGAGCATGGGATTGTTAGCAATTGTTATATTTTGCACTCATGCTGCAGGAACTATGACGTGACGTTCTTTTAGATGTTGTCATTTATAAACAATATACAAGAATCCTTTTAAGAATGATTCTACTTTTTCCAATTTTTTTTGCGTGTGTGTGTGTGTCAGTGAACACTTCAGTCCAAATTTATCAAAAGAGAAGGCTTTCTTTTGGTTTGTTTGTTCATTTGTTTTTTTGTCCCACACATGCTTTAAAATGTTTAGAAAAAAGTGATGTCAGGCAAGCGGTACGGTGTCTTTGTGGTTAGCACTGTCGCCTTGCACCTCCAGGATTCGATTCCCGGCCAGGTTCGATTCCCACCTCTGTGTACATGGAGTGTGCATGTTCTCCCTGTGCCTCCAGGTACTCCGGTCTCCTCCCATAGTCCAAAGACGATGGATTGGCACCCTGTCCAGTGTTTACCTCGCCTCGTGACGTGAGTTTCCTGGCATAGGCTCCATGCCCCCGCCACCATGTATACAGAATTAAGCGGCACAGACAATAAGTGAGAGTGATATCAGACACAGCTCATCCAGACCACCGGGGGGCACCATGATTTCTTAAAAATAGAAATGCAAAAAAAGGAACTTGGTGTAATGGTTTATGTATCAGGACACCCTTGTGGTATGAAAAATGATAAAAACAGACTTTTATATGAATGAATGAATTAACTTATGTAACTGAGGTCCAAAGATGTGGCATGAAGGAGCAGCAATCAAAAATCTTTCAAATGTATCTCAGGCAGAAAAATTCAAAACATTCAAATCAGTACAGCATAAATTTTAGTCAAAACTTGTAAGAAATGAAAGTTAATTTGTTTTGTTTAAAGATTTAATCAGCTTGTCCACCATATTGATTCTACTTACCAATGTGATTGAAATTTAAAAAATTTGCATATTGTAAACTTGGAGTAAGAAGTGTTACATTTCTAAATTCATACTACTAGTTTTGTCCTGCATTTTCATGGGTTCACATTTTTCTTTATGTTAAGTAGCCTAGTGGAGGAGTGGTAATTTTATTATGTGCTAAATGAAAATTTTGGATCTCTGAGTCAGTGATTGTTTTTAATAATGTCTTAACCAATCAGGTTACAGCTTTGGTGGCAAAAGAGACGACACAGAATGGAGGATAAAAGTGACAGAGGGAAAAATGTCTTATGTTACTAAGTAAATGTAATATACCTGCAATCATAAATTTGTGTTAATGTAAATACACACATGTTCATGTCAAAGCGGGACTTTTGATTGCCCAGAATAACAGAACACAATTACGAGAGTAAAAACTCCCTTTATTTCTCCCTTTATAATCCCCTGCTACAGTAATGCAATTTTCCCAGTGTTTCACTAGTGCTTGGTTACCAACAAGGTAAAAAGTATTTTCAATACACCAGGATCGAAATCTCTGCCTTCCGTGTCAAAACGTTCCTTTAACTCAGGAACGTCTGCAGTGGGCTCTGAGCCATCCTGGCCAGGATCGTTGATCGTTACAAACATGAGACCTTCTTTAAAATGCCAGTTAGACATGAAAGCCCCTCTTACATTTACAGTTTCATAGTAACTTGAGACAACGATTGTTACATTTTTTTTGGTGTTAATTTGAATCTTGTGTCAATGACTACATTATCTAATCTCTGTATCACTATATCAACTAGACCTTACACCTGTCTCCACATGTCTCTGTTGGTGTCCTCTGGGTTCTCCAGTTTCCTCTCACATCCCAAAAATTCAACGGAATGTGGATTGGTACTGACAAGTTCATCTTAGTGAGTGTACACGATGGCCAACAGTGGGCTGGTATCCGGTTAATGCCGTATTTCTGACTTTCGTCTAGCATTCCTGAAATGGCAAATCTCATGAGCAACATTGTCCTCTACAAGGAAGTAAAAAGCTGAGCTTAGATTAGAGCAATTATGAATTCTTTACATACAGTAAGCTCAACAAAGATTGACTGTTCAAAGGAGATTATTGAATATTTTTAAATGCCCTGCGACAGATTGGTACCCTTTCCAAAGTACCCTGCCTAGTATCCAAGGTCCTCTGGGATAGGCCCCATGCTACCCGTGACCCTGTCCAGGATTAGCAGTGTAGGAGATGAATAAATGAATGAATAAATGATCGCTTTCAGCATTATTTGAAAATGTAGAAAGGAATAAAAATCAGAAAGGCCCATGAAATTAGAAGGTCTGTCCAAACTGTGTCCAAAAAATTATTATGAAAAAATATTTTGGTTTCTTCTATTAGGAGCTCCACACAAAGGGTCATGCAACCTGCAAATTTAAAATTTTGCCACAGGTTTTATGCTGGATCCCCTTCCTGACTTCACCTGAAGTACTTGAAGTGAAGTTTATTGTAGTGAATGTAATTATACTGTACTTACTGTACACTTCCCCCATGCTGTCAAAATGATCCATACCATACCAAGTCTGACCGGTTCTATTACTTTAAATGCAAATTCACGCACATACATGTACATGTGCAGAAAAACTATTCCAAAGAAGACTTATATGCATCAATGGTTTTCTTAAAATGTATCAAAGGACATGATTCGAATAAGAGCAACTGCATAAAACACAATGGTTCTCTCGACTTTCTTCCCTGAATTTTATTCCCTGTGTGGTTTGTATTTTTTAATCTTCATCTTGAACAGTTTCCTCGAACGGAGAGAAGATTATGGCAAATGTCTAATACCCAGTGAGTGACAGAATCAGGGCTCACCCATGCCTGCAGTGACCAAAGGCCAGTTCATGCAGTCTGACCCTTCAGACTTCCAAATTCCTCAGATCCCCGTCTGATTGAGCATCCATAGGACATGCTGGACAAACTAGGCTGATCCACGAAGGCTTGACCCCGAAATCCACATCACCCAAAAGATCCGTCGCTACCCTCCTGGTGCCAGACATGACACCACCCCTGCCGG